>JAOTOM010004714.1:0-240000 GCA_034440615.1 Ashinkailepas kermadecensis
CTGTCCCTGTCTTTCTCTGTCCTCTATGGTCCTGTTCTATCCGTCTTCCTCTATCTTTATCTGTTTTATATCCGTGTGTGCATTTTCTCCTCTGCAGCAGACCCTTCTCTCCATTTGCTCAATTTGGACCACGTCAGAATTATCTCCTCTGGTCCCGCTCAAGTGACTCTTTGTTGCCAGATTTGCGCGCCAGATTCGCGCGCCAGATTCGCGCGCCAGATTTGCGCGCCGTGTTAGCCATCTGTCAGTAGTATGTGTGAGTGTATATCATCTTCGCTGACGCAGTTATGGCGTCTGGAACATGTCCCCTTTGGTTGCAGGTTGTTTGATAGGGGATGTCCGTGTTAGCTACTTGCCAAAAAAAATGCCAAAGCAACTACACTCAAGGCCAGGGGTGTAGGTTTGTATGCATTTGCGACGACACTTTCCCCCTCCCCCAATGATGGCTGTGCCTCCTGATAATTTCAGCTTTTAACATGGGACCCTATAGGGTCCCATGTTATATGGGGGATGGGCATGCCACATATATGTAGCATGCCCATCCCCAAATCCATTTGGGCCTGCCCATTGCCTTCATGCATTGTGCCCTCCCAATAATTTTCAGAGACCTACACCTATGCCCAATGTACTGGTTTGTTTACAGAAGCAGACTATGGTGATTGATCGAATCTACACCTCGCCCCTCCTTCGGGCATACAAAACTGCCCTGATGATAGCAGGCGGTGCACAGCAAGTCATCGTAGACCCACGTCTTATAGAGAAGGTCAGTGCTGGATCACAACAGGTGATAACTGCCAGCCAACTGTGGATAGAATGTGTCATGGACCCCGTCCCCAGCCACATACCTGGGCCTGGGACACATACCCAAGATACCTATAAATGATTTTCGTAGCAGCTTTGGACATCAAAAAGGTCATTTGCCCCCCCCAACCAACTTCAACAAGTGACACCCATGAACTTGCTTTTAAGTAGGATATTTGGCTTCATTGGGTTAGTCGACGGAAGTTACTGGATGTGTTGCTCCCCAACTGGTGTCTGAAGCTGCCCTTGTCATCAGAAGGAAAACGGGACGTGAGTGATTGGGCCCTCCCAGACGTTCTTGTGTTGCAAATTGTTCCAAAACGCACAATGCGACTCAATTTGAAGATTGGAGAAACAACTTCAAGTTCGAGACCTGTTAACGAACTGGTAATGGGGGAAACTGAAAAGTAGCCGGACTTCCCTGACCTTCGCTCTTGTCTGGGCTACAGCTGGAACCGGGGGGAGGGGGATGGGGCTGCAGGCAGCGTTTGATGAATAACGCAATGCCGTATCGGTCGCCCGACCAGCCGTCTCCCATTAGGCTCGCCCGACCAGCCGTCTCCCATTAGGCTCGCCCGACCAGCCGTCTCCCATTAGGCTCGCCCGACCAGCCGTCTCCCATTATAGGCTCGCCCGACACGCGGCCGACTATCGGTCCTGACACGCGCGCCCTGCAGAGCGCTGCCATATGCTGCCTGAGGCGGGCGTATGCACATCGGCACCGGAGCAGATGCCTGCAGCTGGGCTGCGTTGATACGGGAGCAGATGGCTGGAGTTGGGATGCATTTGCACGGAGACAGATGGCTGGAGCTGGGAAAATGTCGGCACGGGAGAGGACGTCTGCAGCCTTGCCAGCCACCTTGGCGGCGCCTCTGATCACAAACCACAGATGCATGCGTCTCCCAATTGAAGCACAACGTCTCTACAGAGTGTAGAACTGTTCCCTGCTTAGAATGAACTAAAAATTGCTTTTGCCGACGCTTCCACATGATGGCAGGCAACGTTCTATTCTGTCTGATTTCTAACGTGTTACTAATCACTACTTTGACCATCTACGCTCCCTATAACCAACTGTAAGAGCCGCAGGCCGATTTCGCGGATTCCGACGTCAGTCTATAGATCTGAACGCTTCCAGTTCCGTATAGGTGATGTATGGTGACCTGTGATGTATGTGATCAGTAGTAAAATCGGCGGCACTACCAGGGACGCCGGAGACTGGGGCGTTGTTTGATGTACTTTTGAGGGGCAGTTGCCCCTCAATATTGGCTTTGCCCCACCCCAAATAATTTAAACTTTTAACGTGGAACCCTATGGAGAGTGTCCCTCCAACCTATTTGGCCCGCCCATTGCCTTCATGCATTTTGCTCCTCCCAATAATATTCAGAAATCAACACCGGTGGCCGAAGATACACCCCACGTGATAGTGCAATTATTGACGCGTTTTGTAATCTTGCGGAACACTTGCTCTGGACGCACGCCATATAACCATGACAGTTCAGGCGTCCTGCAGCCAAAACAGCCCCAGAACTCGAAACCTTTTGGGATTAGTTCCTAATTTCGGGAATCCCGGGAACTGAGGAGCGGAGGATTTGCGTCGTCGGAATCCTGTCGGAATCCTGGGCTATGTGCCTCCCAGCATAACAAATAAGCAGATGTAATTGCACACCAACTAATGCGTGGTGAAGAATAAGCACTCATACAGCATGTGCTCTAAGGTAATCATATTATGTACTAAGCATTGCCTTTAATGCCCGAAACTTTGGGAAAGAGGGAAGGAGGGGGGGGGGGAGGAAGCTAAGAACGCTTTCCCCAAATTGCAAACGCGTACACTGTATGCACTTTCGCGATTGGATCCGAAGAGCACCCTGGATGATTACACGTCATGCCAACGCTTCTGCTCCGTTTTCAGTTCTACGGCGTGTGTGAGGGCATCCCCGAGGCGGACTGGTTCCAGATGATGAAGAGCTCCGGCTCAGACGTCTGGAATTACACACCGGAGGGCGCCGAGAAGTCCGAAATTGTGCACCAGCGTGTCACAGACTTCTTTTGGGTGTGCACTGCCGTGGGAATGGCCTGTCGAAGTGCAAGCGATGGGCTGTTAGCAAATGCGACGTTCATATTCGGACTGCTGTAGAAGTGTCACTTTGCATACGCTAAGGAGGACCACTGGTCCCCCTCATTCACTGACTTGCCCTCCCCCTCCCAATGAGCATGATGCTTGATCATTGAGCCTGTTGGGCGTACACTAAATGCAAATGGTTTGCGGGGAAACTTTGGCCATCAAAGGTGTCATTTGTCCTTCACCCCCACCCCAACCAACTTCATAAAGTGTCACTCACGCTCATGTTGTGCCAGTCACTTGTGTTATATGTAGCATGACATCCGGTTGGTATATGAATCGTCGTCGGGTGCCTTGCCCTTCTGATGATCCTACTAGTTTGAGTATCTTGTCCTTATAAGAGTACGATACCTGACGATGACCAGAGAAGTAGTGGGTGGAAACGTGTTCCATGCAACACATTTGACGAGGGCAGCATTCCGATTATTGGCAACACAGCTATACGTCATTGCATTCAGGAGCGCATGGTATGTACCGAGAATGACTTCAAATGTGGCCTGCCCCCGCCCTTTAGTATTCGGGCGTTGTGGTTCTGTTCAGTGTAGGTAAGTCTCACCAGGTGTCATTCGTGCCCCTTTCTTTCGGATCTGGGTGTCATTTGATCGTGACGGATCTGGGTATCATTTCCCCTGGCCAGACCGGGAATTTACATCTGTACAGGTGTAACCCAACAGTCGCGGCTGCGATCCTCACGGAACTGGGTATCGCTTCCTTTCGCGACACTTGGTCGTTGTTGTGACTTGCAGGTGCTGATGTCGCCTAACAGTCACGGCTGTGATTCTAACGGTACTGGGCATCGCTTCCTTTCGCGACACTTCGTCGTTGTTGTGACTTGCAGGTGCTGATGTCGCCTAACAGTCACGGCTGTGCTTCTATTTGCCAGACCGGGCAAACTGCCACGTCGCGCGTGTTGACCAGTGGCGTCGCCACGAAGTTCTTCCAGGGGGGCAATGTTGACAGGGGGCCTCCTGCTCCCCGAAAGGGGGCCTCCACTGTGTTAGGGCCTCCTCTTGCTTTTTAGGCTCTTAGTATGGTTCCCGAATGGGAACATGATTTCATATTGATGTCTTGCTCGTTCTTGGCATGGTATATAATTTACGCAAAGCGCAATAGGAAGAATCTTCTTTTTTTCGCTGAGAACCGAGCCATATCAGGGTATAAATAAGCAAATGTAGATAAATACGTCAGTGCCAAAACAAACCAATATCTTTATGCTTTATCGACGAGAAGAATCTTCCCGCTGGCCTCTAGATTGTAGCGAGCTGGTGGGGCTCGTGCTGAGCATATCTTAAAGATATCTCCCATTGATCAACCCACTTCTTTGTTCACCAAGTTTAACTGAATATAGCTAGGTTCATCACTACTGTTAGTCATTCCCACCAGATTGATCTCATAAACAAACTTAAACGATCATTTCTCAGTCCCAGGACAACAATTTCGCGAAGGTGACAACGAGAAGTAGATTGAATTGGTTTTCTGATCGTCATCTTAGGGATTTATTAATTTTTTTCATAACATTTGGTGCTGGCTTCAAGGCACTTGGCACAGAAGCTAAAATAATAAATACTCCGCGAATAAATTCACGGCAAGAACAAGCATTGAACAACCATGCATCAATGGCAATGCAACAATGTAACAATGACAATGCATAAATAATGCAAAACCTTCGAATTACACGCCGTCACGCCCATGGTTATCGCTGTGCTGTACCGTTTTGTAAATTATGTCGTTGAGAAGGTACTGAAACTGGGAAGCTCTAATCATGCAGGCTGTAATCACAGAAGACAACTTTGTAGGAATAAAATACATTTTAAAACATCATTCCTCCCATTTAATATGGGGCATCGGTGTTGTTTTGTATGCTTGTGAGGGGGAATTTACCCCCGCAATGTTGGCTTTGCTCCATGGGCGTAAGTTTCTGAAAATTATTGGGAGACCAGTGACGCACCTATATTTGCGTCAAGGGGAGGGGGCAAACGTATTTGGAGGGGGTCCAACTACTGAATCAAGTCTTCCGATTTCGACCACTATTTTGTCAAAGGGGAACTTTTTAAATAAAATAATTAGTGATGAACTGAATTATCCTGTGGAGGGGCCTAATCTACCACTATCGCTTCTGATTCGTCGGATTTCAACCCTAGCTCCCACAATCCGTTCAAATGTATTCTTTTGGTATTCCTTGATAAGTCACCTCGCACTGCTGAAATTACACCTGCACAAATGACTTTAAAATGTAAAATTTTCCTATTTCAGACATTCCAGTTCATAGTGCCCGGTCTCCACGACGTCAACGTTAGTGCACGTGCACACCCATCTTGCGCATTCGGCGCATTCGCCACACTTCGTGCGATGCTACGGATTCTGCTGGGCCTCCTACGCTTTGTTAATTGCTCCCACATGATAGACTTGCGCCATATCTGACGTGATAAATGCTTCGTATGGACGTTCGCTGCGAAAATTCGATTACTTGAATTCGATCATTAGTTCCCTTCTTACCATATTTTATGGTGAAGAAATGCGGATACCCGCTGAGCTTTGATGCACCTCATATCTTTGATTAAACATGCTTCCAGGTTGGCTACCGAACCGAAGCCCTGCCTGAGTGTACTTCTTTGGACCCGTTTCGTATTTCTTCGTCTACGGATGTGTCTTAAGGCTCCAATTCATTTTTGTTAGAGGCCCAACGCATTTTCGAAACCCCTGCTCGTTTTAGGGTTTTGTTGCTTTTTTTTGCGCACCGAATATTTTTTTTTTAGTTTTCGGGGCGCTTTCAAAGATCTCGATGTGTTTACCTAGTGCCCAGTATTTTTGTTCGTTTTGGGATCATGTTGCTTTTTGCGGCCCCAGCCTCTTTTCAGGCCCTTGTGCGGTCATATGGCCCCTGTGTGCCTTGAGAGCTTCCGGTGTTTTTGTTTTTTTGTTTTTTTTAGTGTTCCCGGTGTATATAGTTATGGCTACAACGCATGTTTTCGGACCCTGTCGCTTTTTACGAGACTGCGCTTTGAAGGGCCAGTCGCATTTTCGGTCCCCGTTGTGCTCTTAGGGTCCCGCTGTGTTTATTTGGGGCTTCTGACGCACATTTGTGGGGCCCCAGTACGATTTTGAGGCTTCGGTGCGTTTTTTCTTGGTCCCAGCGCGACTTATCGCGCCCAGGCGCGTGGTTCCGGGACCCAACGCCAGTTATCTGGGCTCAACGCGTTTTTTGTGGATCTCTTCTGAATTTTCTTTAACTTCCGAATCCCGCCCTGACGTTTCAAGTCCCTGGTGCCATGTTTTTGTATCTCACCTCGATTTTCTTCGAGCTCCGGTATGTTTTTCGATGCCGTACGCGATTTGTCAAGGCATCTGATGACATGTTCGGTGCTCCGGAACCATTGTCCTGACCCGGACTTTTTTGCAATCCCTCCTGATTTTGGAGGGCTCCGGCTTTATTTTTCGGATACCGATGGGACTTTGGGGTCACACGGTGCCTATGTGTGGCCATAGACGCCAATTGTTGGCAGCTCCGACGTTAATTTTTGATGCCCAGACCAAATTTTTGGTACTACCGATGGGTCCGAGCGCGAAATTTTTGGTACTACCGAATTGTAGGCCCGAGTGCGAAATTTGGTGGGACCGGTTCGAGTTTGCGGGGCGCGTTGTACTTAGCTGTGACCCCAACGCGATCTTGGCGGTTCCTGTTGCAGATTTTCGTGCCTCGGAGCGACCTTTCTGGGGCCCGACGTATTTACTTTGAGCCCCTACGCGAATTCTGGTGGACCGACGCGAATTTTTGTGGTCCCAGCGCGACTTTTGGGGGCTTCGGCTCGATTCTTGGGAGCATATCCCTCTTAGGAGGGGAGGGGCCATTTGCCCCTTTGATATTTCACTGCGGCCACCGAAGGAGTTCTATTTTTTCTATAGGTCCTTATGTGACATTTTTGGGTCCTGGTACGATTCTTCGGTCTTCAGGTGCGATTTTTTTCGGTACCCTGACACGTTATTTTTCCAGTGGCCAACGGGTTTTGCGGGGACTTTGACCAGATTTTTTTGGGCGCAGAGTGACATTCCGGTTGATAATTGATTTGTGGGGCAGCAGCAACCTTTGGGATCCAGGCGCGACTTTTTTGGTCCCCAGTGAGATTTTCGAAGGCTGCGACGCGACTTTTTTAGTCCAATGTAATCTTTTGTGTCCCGACGTCATTTGCTTGGATCCCTAGCGCGAGTTTTAGCGACCTCGATACTTTGTGGCTGTCCAATACGTTTTGGATGCTTTTGGTGTCATTGTTGGGGCCCAAGAGTGATTATCCATGTCCGGATCGTTTTTCGTTGCCCCGGCTTCATTTGTGTCCAAATGATACTGTTGGGGAACGGTACGACTTATCGTGCCCCTAGCGTGATTTTCATGATCCGGGCGTGAATTTTTGGTATCCATAGACTCAGCGAGATTTTCAGGGGCCCCGGCCGGATCTTTTGGGCCCATGTCGTGATTTTCAAGTACCCCGGCACGACTCCTGCCATTTCAGGTGCTTCTAGCAAATTATAGACCTCTCTCGCGTCTTAGGGGTCTCGTCTCATTTCCTGGAGCTTCTTTACCGGTTTTGGACGTCTTCTCGTCCGTCCTACCCTCCTCCATATTCAATGGTCCTCCTCTCTCGTTTTGGAGGACCTCCTCCCACATCTTGGGGCCCCTTTAACATGGCATGGGACTTCCTCTCATGTTCCAGGGGGCATCCTCTGCCAAATTAGGGGCCTCCTGCCACGCCTCGTGGGCCTCCTCCTTTGTCCTCGCAAAGCTTGTCTTGAGGGGATCTTCAATTTTGGAAACCTCGCCTCCTTCCATACCTGCTACCTACCACTCCCATTTTAAGGGCCTTCTCTCATTTCCTGGGAATTCCTTCCGGTCGTCGGGGGGCCTCATTCGGCCCTGGAGACCTCCTACTCCATCTCGAGGGACTCCTCTCGAGTCCGGCAGGGGCCTCCTTTTTTCTTTTGGAGGCTTTCTTTTTCAAATTAGGGGCCTCCTTTTCACGTCTTCGGGACCTCCTGTTCCGCGTTTTGATTCTATCTTTTCCCATTTTAAGGTTGGCCTCTTATCTCCTGGTGGACTCCTGTTCTCTCTTAGGTGGCTCCTCTTCCAAATTACACGCAACCTTTCCTATCTCAGTTACCTTGTCATTTCCTGGGGACCTTCTTACCCGTCTTGAAGCCTTCTTTCTCGCCTGGGAGCCATCCCTCTTATCTAATGGCCATTCTCTCCTATTTTAGGGGCTTCCTCGTGCATCATAGGGTCTCTTTCCAATCTTATATCGTCCTCTTCCGAATTAGGTGCTTCCTGCCACTTTTCTGGATTATCCTTTTCTATCTTGGTGGAACCTTACCCGTTTCGGGGACTGCTTTTACGTCTCCGAAACCTCATCTCATATCCACTGGCTTTCTCTTCCGTCTTAGGGCCTTCTCTCATTTTCTGAGGTCTCCCTTCCCGTATTGGGGCCTCCTTTGCAATCCTGGGGGCCTCCTTTGCAATCCTGGGGGCCTCCTTTGCAATCCTGGGGGCCTCCTTTGTAATCCTGGGGGCCTCCTTTGCAATCATGGGGGTCCCCTTTGCAATCCTGGGGCCTCCTTTGCAATCCTGGGGGCCTCCCTTACAATCCTGTGGGCTTCCTTCGCAATCCTGAGGGCATCCTTTGCAATCCGGGGGCCTCCTTTGCAATCCTGGGGCCTCCTTCGCAATCATGGGGCCTCCTTTTCAATCCTGGGGGCCTCCTTTGTAATCCTGGGGGCCTTTGTAATCCTGGAGGCCTCCTTTGCAATCCTGGGGGCCTCCTTTGCAAGCATGGGGGCCTACTTCTCAATCCTGGGGCCTCCTTTGCAATCCTGGGGGCCTCCTTTGCATTCCCGGGGGCCTCCTTTGCAATCCTGGAGTCCTCCTTTGTAATCCTGGTGGTCTCCTTTGTAATCATGGGAGCCTCTTTTGCAATCCTGGGGCCTCCTTCGCAATCTTGGGGGCCTCATTTGCAACCCTGGGCGGCCTCCTTTGTAATCCTGGAGGCCTCCTTTGCAATCGTGAGGGCCTCCTTTGCATTCCTGGGGGTCTCCTTTGCAATCCTGGAGTCATCCTTTGCAAACCTGGGGGCCTCCTTTGCAATCCTGGGGGCCTCCTTTGCAATCCTGGAGTCATCCTTTGAAATCCTGGTGGCCTCCTTTGCAATCCTGGGAGCCTCTTTTTGCAATCATGGGGCCTCCTTTTCAATCCTGGGGGCCTCCTTTGTAATCCTGGAGGCCTCCTTTGCAATCGCGAGGGCCTCCTTTGCATTCCTGGGGGTCTCCTTTGCAATCCTGAAGTCCTTCTTTGCAAACCTGGGGGCCTCCTTTGCAATCCTGGGGGCTCCTTTTCAATCCAGGGGGCCTCCTTTGTAATCATGGAGGCCTCCTTTGCAATCCTGGGGGCCTCCTTTGCAATCTTGGGGGCCTCCTTTTCAATCATGGGGGCCTCCTTTGTAATCATGGAGGCCTCCTTTGCAATCCTGGGGGCCTCCTTTGCAATCCTGTGGGTCTCCTTTGTAATCCTGGAGGCCTCCTTTGCGATCCTGGGGCCTCCTTTGCATTCCTGGGGGCCTCCTTTGCAATCCTTGAGTCCTCCTTTGCGAACCTGGGGGCCTCCTTTGCAATCCTGGGGGCCTCCTTTGCAATCCTGGGAGCCTCCTTTGCAATCCTGTGGGTCTCCTTTGTAATCCTGGAGGCCTCCTTTGCGATCCTGGGGCCTCCTTTGCATTCCTGGGGGCCTCCTTTGCAATCCTTGAGTCCTCCTTTGCGAACCTGGGGGCCTCCTTTGCAATCCTGGGGGCCTCCTTTGCAATCCTGGGGGCCTCATTTTCAATCCTGGGAGCCTCCTTTGTAATCCTGGAGGCCTCCTTTGCACTCCTGGGGGGCCTCCTTTGCAATCCGGGGGCCTCCTTTGCAATCCTGGGGCCTCCTTTGCAATCATGGGGGCCTCCTTTTCAATCCTGGGGGCCTCCTTTGTAATCCTGGGGGCCTTTGTAATCCATGGGGGGCCTCCTTTGCAATCCTGGGGGCCTCCTTTGCAATCCTGGGGGCCTCCTTTTCAATCCTGGTGGGCTTCCTTTGTAATCCTGAGGGCCTCCTTTGCAATCCTGGGGGCCTCCTTTGCAATCCTGGGGGCCTCCTTTGCAATCCTGGGGGCCTCCTTTGCAATCCTGGGGGCATCCTTTGCATTCCTGGGGGCCTCCGTGCCAATTGTTGGCACTCTCGTGATTTCTGGGGCCTCCTATCCTCTCCTAGGTGACTCCTTCTTCAAATTAGGGGCCTCCTCTCACGTCTTGGAGGCCTCCTCTCGTGTCTCGTCGGCCTCATTGCTCACTTTTTTCCTGTGCATTTCCGGATAGGGGCCTCCTCGAATTTCAGGGGGGCGGCGCCCCCCCTGTTTGACGGCAGGGGAGGCGACTGCCCCCCCATGCCCCCCGGTGGCGACGCCCTTGGTGTTGACCTTCCATTCCACTAATTTCAGCCCCGTTTCAGTCGGTCGTCAACGAGATGCTGCCGGTCGCGTCATCCGCGCGCACGGCGCCATCTACACCGAACTGCCAAAGCGCAAGTTCCAGCGCCGACCGGCAGATGGCGCAGCGGAGGACAGTGGTGGTCGTGACGCACGGCGCTGTGCTCTTCGGGTTCGCGCTGTTTTTCATGCGCGAGATGGGCGCCCTGGCGCTACAGGATCTGTCCAGCACGCCAATCTGCAACACGGGCGTGTGCCGGCTCGACCTCTGGCGCGACTCGACCGGCAAGGTGCGCGGGAAGACGCTGTACCTGAACAAGCTGGACCACATCAACGGCGCCAGCTTCACCGTGAGGAAGGTGGCCGCCAGCAGGATGTACTCGGCGGACTGAGTGCGCGGCGACGCCCGGACGCACTGGACTTGTGGGAGGGGAGGAGCGAGGACGAGCTGGAATGGGCTGATGAGATCGAGACATTGAGTGATGAGATGAGGTGATGAGAGATGAGAGATGAGAGATGAGGGATGAGTTGAGAGAGATGAGAGATGAGAGATGAGAGATGAGAGATGAGCGATGAGAGATGAAAGATGAGAGATGAGAGATGAAAGATGAGGTTGTGGGTTCGAGTTTCACCTGTCGCTACTCTTCGCCCGCTACCAATCGGTGTGAGAGATTGGCGACGCTACATGACTCAACGGTCGACGTGTCGTAAAAACCAATAACCAACCAACAGAGATGAAAGATGAGAGATGAGAGATGAAATATGAGAGATGAAATATGAGAGATGAGAGATGACAGATGAGAGATGAGAGATGAGAGATGAGAGATGAGAGATGAGAGATGAGGGATGAGGGATGAGGGATGAGGGATGAGAGATGAGAGATGAGAGTGAGTGTGCTAAAGGTATGTTGCCGATTTTAGTCACCAAATGTGCGATTGTGTTCAGCTGTATCATCGCAGCAGCTCGCCTCGAGTGCGGCATTTTGGCCGGCACACCACTGCGAACTGCCTGAGATACGAGTCTAGCACACGGAAGGTGCCAGAATGTCGCTGCTACGCCCACAACTTGTGCGCCTTTGCACGGCCAAAGCAAGATTTTCAAAAAACAGCTCAAAGTGTTTGAGTGCTCGGTTTTTTTCATCTGATGCTATGCTGAAATAATCCACGTGTCATTTGCATGCCACGTGTCATTTGCACGCTTTTTTTCCCGCGTGCTTTTTTTTCAATTGTTAAACTTGACATTTTTATATCACTCCTGACGATGGCCCCTGGGCGAAACGTTGAGTAATAAAGTATAATCCTTAACGTTACTTTTGATGTCAACTCAGCACCTCCTGGTATATTGAAGGCTGAAATAATCGTAACAAAGCTGTACATATACGATATTCAAGGAGGCTCCATTCATCTTCCAATAGGTCTGAAAATCGTTCCACGGCTTCGTAAATGACAAGAAACACAGCCACCCAGCTTGATTGAAGCCAAGTCCATTGTAGCTGTGATTAGTCTGGTCCCTTGCGACAAAGGTCCAATGCGACAAAGGTCCAATGCGACAAAGGTCGCATTGGATGTATGTCACGAATAAAAACCAACTCGGTGATATTTTAAGTTGCCTGCGTTGTATAAGTACTTCATGGTGATTGAAAAGTTTCGAAAGTTTGCAACTGCATGATCTTAACAACCTGATGCGATTATTTCCAATTAATTTTTATTTATTTAATAAACATATATATAATTCTTGTATAATTCGCCTATCATTAACAGAATCAGTTAATGTTAGGCGCACGCTTGTCGCATTGACCATAAACCCACCTATCGATCGGGAAATTCCAATTCTATGGGGTACGATTTTTACCCATAGTTTAACGTACCCGCAGTTTGGTGCGGCCGTCTGGGACCTGCGCCCACGACCTCGCCTGGGCAGTTGCCAACTGGCCATCCCAGCCGGAGGCGTTAATAGCGAGCGCGTGAGGCGACTCGACCCGTTGTGCAAGACCTTTGCGACCAGAGGCGCTTCCCCGGTGCGCTTATCGGTGGGGTGTGGGCTATCAGCGATAGATAACACACATGCCAAAGACCTTTGGACATGCCAAGACCTATGCCAAGACCTTTGCCAGATGCCAAGACCTTTGCAGGCCAGCGCTGTCTCCACTGAGCTAACCAGGTGGCTGACTGGTTTTAATCCATGGCTAGCTAGCCATATATTAAGCATGCTTGATATAACTAGTCTTAGCTGCATAAAGACTCAGACTGGCTAAAACTGGAATATTATTTAGCTTTCTTTACCATGGAACCATTCACTTTGTCCTCGATTGGCATGAGATGATCTACTCAGTCAATTGTTGTTCCATATGGTTATTCTTGAGACCAGCTGCGAAATAAATCCGTGTCACAGGGATTTTAGCTTTTATCTCAGACAAAATGCATGTCTCCTAGCTAGGGTTAAAAATTTCAGTGGGAAGGGCCTTCTTAACTTGCAAAAACATAAGTTGAATGAGTTGCTTGCCATGTGCTATTCAATTCTTTCAGAGGCGCAGACAAGCGGGTCCAGGGCCCCGGTTCAGCCCCCTCCCCTATAAAAATAACTAGTTCCAAGGGAAAATATTGAGATTTGCACAACGCTAAGCGCGCTAAAATCGGTCTCTACAGCAGGCGTAACTTTTTGGTGGTGGGGGAGGGGCGAGCCCGCCCTTACCAAATCCTAGCTGTGCGCCTAAATTACTTCCGCAATGTCCATGCAAGTCCCACAAGTTGAGGCATTTAATTGATCCACCCTTCCTTAGCTTATGCCAGGTACATACCTACAGGCACGATCAAAACAATTTTACCCAGGTCCTTGTTTCCCGTCGTATGGTGCAACAAGGAACAATTTGCGTTCCACATTTTTGCACCCAATAGCGCCATCGGTGGAGAATTCCATGCTGCTGGGGATGCTTAGGCCCCCTGATGCTAGGGGCGGATTCAAGAATTATCATCGGAGGGGCCTGGGTGGAAAATAATGGTTGAACGGCGGAGGAGGTGGACGCACTTGAACGCCCTGAAGGAGCGCCTTTTGCTCAATGGGTGCCCATTGTTCTGTGAGGAACATCTTTGGCTGAAACAAATCCGTTGCGCGGAGCGGGTAGGCTCGAGCCTCCCCGCTTTATCGACCAGAAGGGACACATGCTCCCATGGTCTCCCCCTGCATCAGCCTGGTGGTACCCTAATTATTTTAAGTCTTCCAACCATGTGTGTCATTTGTACGTTTTTCATATGGGCATTGCCCTCCCATAATGTTGGCTTAACCCATTCAATGAATTCAACATCTAACAGGGGACCCAATGGGGTGCTCCCTTCCAAATCGATTTGGGTCCGCCCATTTCCTCCCCTCCCCTCCCCCAATATCTGTTTTCAGGAATGAACATCCTTGCTTCCAACCACGTGTAAATGCCCCCGGTAGTATAGTTTCGAAGTCTCCACTCATGCTTAATATAACAATGCATCATATCGTATTCCAGAGGAATTAGCAATAAAACACCAATGCTCGTGTTCCTCGGTCTAAACACTAAATGTGTAGAAACTGTAGAAACCCAGGGTTCATTCACATCAGCCGAACGTAAAAAACGAGCCCGTGTACATTGCATAATGGCGTGAGGGAAAAGCAGAAGTAGAAAATTAAGCTACATGTCCGTGTTTATTCCGTGATGGATGTGCGTCGCTGCAAAGTTTGAAGCGTCTTGCGAGTGTTGTGGCCGGAGCGCCCCCAAAGTGATCTTCGTTTTCTGTTGGCGAGTGACTACTACGTCGGCCTTGACCTGGTCGGAAATGACCCTGCCGTGGCTGACAACTATGTCAACCAGTAGGACGTCTCGTTGGGTGCGACACCAGTGAGGTATGGCATGCTAATCTCTTCCGATCCGGAAGTATGCTGTAATGTTTTTCGATGCCTTCAGTTCACCCCAAGGGTGTAATGTTCCCAAACAGCTAGTGGGTGCACATTGCAAGGCTCGACCATGACCCACAGCTTTTGAGGAAGTTGGAAGGGCAAAATGACCGAATGCTGTTGAGCGGGAGGTGAAGATGTGGTCCGGATAGTTTCCTTAGACATTTTATTGTGTACAAGTAGGCACAAGTAAAATTTGGTTTGCAAATTTAGTAGGTATACAAATTTGGTTTGCTGATGCATGTGCATTCGTGCGAGATGCCGAGTGACTTCACCCTGCGACGTCCTGCACCCAATGCTATGATTGTATTCAGTCAGTGAAGTGATATGTACACGGTCTGTAATGGCGCAGCACGTGCTTTAAATACACTTAATGGTAATTCCGATTTTTTCGCATCAGTGTCACACAAATTCATCTCAGAATAATTGGCGGTGTCAGACTATTCGTCACTGTACATGTTGCGAGGCTACAAATAACTGGATGAAATAATCGAAACATGCAATCATGCTGGGACGCAGCACGAGATAGGGCACTGGCGTTGCCAAAGGGGCGGGGGGGGCGGACAACATAAAGGACTTCCCGGTTGTTGATGGCTACCGATCGTTGGAAGGGTCTCCAAGCTCAAGGGGCACCCGAGTCAATATGAAGGACCTTGGGCTGACGACGGGCCAATTCGGAGAAAGGGCTGCTGAAGTTTCGGCTACCTCCTGAAAGATGGTCCAAACCTTTGCAATTAAAGTTAGTTGAAGATTAAAGCTAGCTACAGAAGGCCCATGTGATGACAGAGAGGACCCTTAGCTGCCGCAAAGGTCCCCTGAGCCGTCGGAGACCCCCGAGCTAGATGTAGGTCGGGTCGGCGCTGGGTATTTGGAAATGGGTAAACAACCTGGTTTAAAAAGTTTCGCTACAATATATATATATGCCTAGCAGAGTGGCGAGCGCTTCACAGGACCCCCGGCCGCTTCACACTGCTTCATAGATTTCTCTTGAGCAGGGAAGCATCGCGGTGTCATAGGGTGCTTATGTAAATCCAAACATCTGTTCGTCAATGTGTGACACTACCGAAAACTATGAGTGTTTTAATCAGTCAAAAAACACTTTTATTAAGCTTGGATGTCTCAACGATTACTAATGCTTGTAATGTATGACGACAAGCAACATTATCTGAGAGAACCCCTCTGAAGCGTCGAACAAGATTCATAATTATACCAAATTGCGGTTCTGTTATCTGAAAATTTCATCATCAGTGCAAGCATCCGAAAAGTCAGCAAACAATGCAGAACTATCGCCATGGCCCCCGTAGTCCGGACGCCGAACAGCCACCCGCCGCTGAGACGCGCAGACACATCACCATTAATCCTTGTTGCCGACGCCGTCTTAAACCGCTGATAGTGGACTGTACATGTGTAGACGGGTGACGTCATGGTCCCGCGCGTCGTCAAGGCGACGCGTGCATTCCGATTGGCTTGTTGCTTTCGCGCCAAAAGATCCCCGGCCGCGAGAGTGTGAGAATAAAGCTGGCCGCGAGCGGACGTGCGGTCCGCTCGTGCGGGTTGGACTGAAAGCTGTCATGCGTGTTTGCGGTTCGGACCCGGCGACTGCATTGTTCGGACCCAGCGACTACATTGGTGGCAGCGGTGGGATCGGTTAGAGAAGAGGATAGCCGAATTAGAGCTCCAAGTCCAGACTGGGCTCAGGTCCAGTGGACCTGTGCGTAGGCCACGCGAGTGTTACGCCTGTGGCCAGCCTGGTCACATGAGGTATAACTGTGACAAGCGAGATGTTAGGTGCCCGAAGTGCGGTTGTCAGGGGCACGTGCCAGAGGTGTGTGGGAGGTATTCGGGAAACTCGCGGGTCCACCCGAGGGGCCATGGGGGGACCCGGACCCAGTCAAAGGGCGTGAGGAATGGGCTGAGAGGATGTGATTCCGGAAGGGACAAAGGGACCTGGAGAGAAACCGAGAGGAAAGCGAGTATAACCGACGGTGACCCAAGCGACCGATGGGTTTCACTGAACGAGGACATGACATTTGTGGCTAAGATTTCGGGAGTCGACTGTAAGTGTCTGCTGGATACATGCAGCAATATTAGTATTCTGAACCAAGCGGCGTTCGACCTTTTGCCTAATTCCCCAAGGTTACGTAAGACTGCAGTGCGAGCCAAGACGGCGTCACGAGATGAGCTGCCACTGGCAGGCAAAGCCACTCTGTGCTTCCATGTTGACGGAATGCCAGTGAACATGAATGTTTTCGTGTCGGGCCACACAGATGTTCCGTACCTACTAGGGCTCGACTTTCTGCGAACTTGTCCATGCGTGATTGATATGAAGAGAAGGAGATTGATATTGACCCCGGCTGAGTCAGTTCGCTCGGTGTCGGCGGAGGCCGTGTCAGTTGGGCGTTTGGTGATGTCGAGTAGTGTCATAGTTGCACCGGGTGAGGAGACTGTTCTGAGGGCATGGGTGCCCAATTGCGACTACATTGACTTAGCTGTAGTGGAGCCGTCGTTGGACATTTGTGGTCTCGAGTTTGTTCCAGCAGTGGTCGATGTAGTAGGGAGTTCTGTCCCATTTGTCGTCCGTAATATTACGGCGGAGCCAATTAGCATTCCTAAGCGCTCAGAAATTGGCGAACTTGAGGTGGGGTTTGGCGAGCACAGCTTGCACTCCTGGGATAGTGATGGCGAGCCAGCTTCGAAATGCGTAGAACCACGTGGACATATTGACCTGAGTAAGTCCCAATTGTCAGACGCACAGAAGGAGGCGGTCAGACGAGTTATCGACAAGCATAAGTCGATGTTTGATGGTCATTTGGGCCACACCACGGTGACGACGCATACGATTGATATTGGTGACCATGCGCCCGTGAGTCAGGCGGCCCGGCGTGTACCACCCCATTTGCGGGACGAGGTGAGGGCGCAAATCGAGACATTAGTAGAACAAGGAGTTCTCGAGGAGTCTGATGGAGGGGGTTGGGCTTCCCCCATATGTTTGGTAAGGAGGAAGTCTGGGCAGTACAGGATGTGCGCTGACATGAGACAGTTGAATGCCGTGACGACGCCCTCGTCATATCCGATTCCGAGGATTGACGACACTATTGAGATCTTGGCAGGATCGAAGATGTGGTGTGTCCTAGATTTGAATAATGCGTATTTTCAGGTAAGCATTGATGAACGGGATAGAGATAAGACTACGATTGTGACTCCATTCGGTGCACATCGGTTTGTTCGTATGCCATTCGGGTGCAAGTCGGCCCCGTCTACGTGTGCGCGTCTGCTGGATATAGTTTTAGGTGATTTGCGTCCCCTGTCGTGCGTGAACAGGACTTTGATGATGTCCTGACTAAGCTGGATGCTGTGTTGGAAAGGCTACAGCAGGCAGGTCTTACGTTGAATCCGGGAAAGTGCGAGTTTTTCCGAACGGAAGTAACATTTCTGGGTCATGTATTGACCCCCGAGGGCTTGTCTGCTGACCCTGAAAAGATCCGGCAGCTGGCGGAGTGGCCCACTCCATGCACCCCAAGAGAGTTGAGCAGTTTTCTAGGGCTAGCATCGTTCTTTCGCAAGTATGTGCGATCGTTCGCTGAGATGGCAGCGCCGCTGTTTTCGCTGACTGGGAAAGACGTAAAGTTTAGTTGGTCGGAGGAGGCGCTAGCATCGTTCAAAGCACTGAAGGTGGCGCTGTCGACTTCGCCTGTGATTTCGCTGCCCAGGTTCGGCGTGGACGCTGGTATGTTCATTCTGGACTGTGATTGTTCGGACTTGAGTGCTGGGGCCGTTCTCCTGCAGGAACAGGATGGCGAAGAGAAACCGCTGGCGTATGCGAGTCGGAAGTTGTCCAAGTCTCAACGTAATTACAGTACAACTCGTAAAGAGTTGCTAGCGTGCGTTCTGTTCGTGCAGCAGTTTAGGCACTATTTGTTGGGTCGTAAGTTTAGGATTCGTACCGACCACGCCAGCCTGCAATGGCTCATAAACTTCAAGCAGCCTTCCGGCATGCTCGCTCGTTGGTTTGAGATCTTGTCCGAGTTTGATTATGAGATAGTGTTTCGCCCGGGTGTGCAGAATCCGGTGGCGGACGCGCTGAGTAGGCGTCCGGCAGACAGAGTGGATGCGGAGACACAGACCGGCGAAGTAGCTGAGTCAGTTCGCGAGGTGGATGCTTCCTCCTGGTCCTTGAGTTATCTGCGACAGGAACAGGATAAGGACCCTAGCATAAGTGAAATTGGGAAACATTTGTCGGCTGGAGTTAAGCCGCGACGAACCACGGTGTCAGGTTCCTCTAGGCCACTGTTTAAGCAGTAGAGACGACTGCAGTTGATTGATGGCATTTTGTATCGAATGTACAAGCCACGCGCTGGTGAGAGCGAGCGGTTGCAGCTGGTGGTTCCAAGGCAGCTGGTGCCTGGAGTACTAACCTCGCTCCATGCTGGTCCAACAGGAGGACATTTTGGGGCCGATAAATTGTTGGCCCAGGCGAGGATTCGGTTCTGGTGGAGTCAGATGTCGGCAGAAACCGAGGAGTTTTGTCGCAAGTGCCAGAAGTGCACCTTACATAGTCAACCGATCCCGCGGCCACGTGCATCCCTTGGTGAGCTCTACTCAGATGAACCTTTTGATACGATTTCCATTGACTTTTGACCGGTCTGCCGATTACCGGAAGCGGGAACAAGCATCTGTTGGTTGTGTGTGATCACTTCACCCGCTGGTGTGAGGTGTATCCTCTTCCGGATATGAAAGCGACGATAGTGGCGACGACCATTGTGAACGAGTTTGTCGCTCGGTTCGGCTGTCCACGGCGCTTGCACTCCGATTGCGCCGCGAATTTTGTAGAGTCAGTCATGACGGAAACCTGCCGTATCCTCGGCATTGAAAAATCACGGATCTCCGCGTACCACCCCGAAGGTAACTCAAAGGTCGAAAGGATAATGCGGACTATCATCACGATGTTGGCGAGATATCTAGATGACAATCATTCGGAATGGGATGTTCATCTGCCGCTGTTGATGCTCGGGTATCGGTCCCAGGTGCATTCGTCGCTCGGCTATTCGCCCTACTTTCTCATGTTCGCTCGAGAGCCCCGGCTCCCAGCGGAAGCGAATCTGCACGCGCCTACGGTGGCGAAATCTCAGACGGTGTCCGAGTACGTGGACAACCTGTGTACCAGTCTGCGCAAAGCGAGAGATCGCTGCGTCGAATAGGCGACACGCGCGCAACAAGAGAGCCTACGGAAAGAAACTGAGCCAGCATACCTTTCAGGCTGGTGATCAGGTCCTGTTGTATAAGAGTGTCGTGCCGAGAGGTCAGTATTATGATTTTGTCCGCCCCTGGAAGTCGGCAACAGTCCTAAGCCGAGTGGGTGATGTAAATTATCGGATACGTCTGCACGGGATCAGAAAGACGATTCTAGTGCATCATAACAGACTGCAACCAACGACCGCTCAGGTGACCAGGGATGCAGTGCCTGAATGTGCAGCTGGTGTAACAGACACACCAGCAGGACGTGGCTTGAGTGTGGATGATGAGAGGCAGGGCGTCGGTGAGCCGCTCGCCCCAGCGTCCGGGGTTGGGTCACCCGCACCACCCGTTCGATGTTGCATATTCCGACCTGGCGTGCTGGAATGTGGAGGCGAAGGGGGTTCACATCCTTCCTCCGGAAGCACCGCTCTCGGAACTCGCGTCGTTGGGGAAAGTGGGGATCTCGGCGCGGATGCGTTAGCGGCTGGTGGTGACGACAGCAACAGCGGCGATCTGGGTCCCATCCAAGCAACTTCCCTTCAGAGAGAAGAAGGGGATGGGTGCCCCGCTGTCAGGAGAGAATCGGCGTTGACGAGCACTACGGTTAGCTTAGGAATAGAAAGCCCTGATGTTGTCCCATCCGTGGAGGGAGTGGGGTCAGAGACAGGTGACCCAGGGCCTGGACTTCCTCCGAGTGTACCGCCAACTGTGTTGCGACGATCGAGTCGGGTTAAGCAAGCTCCTGGTTGGGTGTTGTTAGAATAGTCGTTAGTTACAGTGTAAACGCGTGTATGATGTGAGGTTGCGCGATGTTAGAATAAGATGCTAGTGTACCAATTGTTATAACTAGCGTTGGGCGGAAGTGAGGATCCCGCCGGGGATGCGTTAGTGGATGGGCGGTTTGTTTCGGGTCTACACCACATTGTGAAACTGTGTAATGTCTGTGCGGATTGTGGAACGCTTCAGTCGTTTGGGCGCCTATGGCGAGTGCTAGATGCCTTGTGCTGAAATCTAGTGCGTACCCTATTAAGACTTGCGACGGTCTTGCGCAGTCGTGACATCAGTCTTTGTGTTGCGGATAAACCCGTTGCCATGCTGCTGACGACCACTTGTGACGATAGTTCGAACAGCGTGGCGGTACATCATGTGCCATTTCGCTCCGGTGTCATGTCTAGGTCATGTGCGTTGAGTGCGTGTACACTCTGTTTTTCAAGGTTTATAGAGTGTAGACGGGTGACGTCATGGTCCCGCGCGTCGCCAAGGCGACGCGTGCATTCCGATTGGCTTGTTACTTTCGCGCCAAAAGATCCCCGGCCGCGAGAGTGTGAGAATAAAGCTGGCCGCGAGCGGACGTGCGGTCCGCTCGTGCGGGTTGGACTGAAAGCTGTCATGCGTGTTTGCGGTTCGGACCCGGCGACTGCATTGTTCGGACCCAGCGACTACACATGTGTGGGTGGCGCCCTGCAGCATTGGGTAGAAATGACCAAGGGGTCTAAAGGGAAGGGTATATAAAAAAGCTAAGACGAGGAGAGAAAGGGTTCAACAGGTCGCATAAACACCCCGCACCTGCTCCGCGACTGGCGTTCAGCAAATACGCGGCACAAATACGGATGGCGCGACCGGGCCGCCCCGCAGGCCGGGCAGACGCGTCGTCGCTGAATATGCGGCGGCCAGCTCGATGTCGCGGCTGTCCGCGAACTGCAGGCCACAGTGCGACATGCAGTGTCAACAGTGTCAGTGGCGACAGTCATTTCACACTTCTCTAGTCCCGTCGACTCCGCCCTTTAGGACAGCCGCCGCAGATGTCTATTCATCGGTCTGGAACCTTTTCCCGTCCACCCGGGACCCCTTTCGTCAGCCCAGGGGCTCCTGACATCGACCCAGAGCGTCATTGTGAACCTCCTGCACCGACGCCTTGAGGGCTTCTTTCGATCCTCCAGTGGGTGGCCCTCTTCGCCCCTTTCCCATTGGATACGACACTGGGCAGAACCACGGAGAGGTGATCAGAATGACAGAATGTGACACACGCAGAATGCTAACCGTGACAGAATGCTGACCGTGACAGAACCGTGACAGAATTTGACAGAACCGTGACAGAAACCGCGACACGGTTTCTGTCAAACCGTGACAGAATGCTACACACGCAAGTTGGTCAGTCGTGAAGGCAAAACTTTAAATATAATGACGTCATGCTACCAAATACATGTTGGAGGAAGCTTTGACAAACCCGGGATGCCGTTCCTGTTCGATCCTGTGTTGGATCCTGTCACTTGTCACTTAACCGGTTTTTCTCAGTGGTACCGTCTCCTGCGGTCACAGGGCCACTAGTTTTTGTGACGTAATCTATTAGACATTTCATGCGCATATACTGCGCCAGAATGCAAAGCCATAAGCGGCATTTCGAAGCGTTGTTACAGCCGTTCAAGCATATCTCTGGAAGTGCAGTTACCTGTAATGTGCGATACGTGAAACATTTTCGAGATTTTTATCTACTCAGGAAGAATGTATTTCTGCTAAGTGGCTACGTGCAATATGTAGGTGTATTTTGATGTAAAGTTACCGGTATTATTGCAGTGTAAGGAATCTACGAGGCAAGTTTTACACATTTTCCCTCCATGGAGCAAACACGGATTAGGTTTGGTTAGGTTAGGTTAGGTTGGGATTTTGTCCTGAGCTTGAATTTTGTCTTGTCCGAAAACTTTGTCAATTTTTAGACTTTTTTAAAATCGATATATTTTCTTCAATAACATGCCAGGGTAGGTTTTTGGATTACATTTTCTGAAACAAAAACTTACTTGACAATTTAACACTTTAAAAAAGAGGTTTTCTTGCATGGAAGGCTAGGCTATGTTGCACGTTTTCTTTATTTAAAATATTGCTTTTTATGCTATCTTACCCAACTCCAAGCTCTTTCTTGGTTGTTATTTTGCCTCCCAACTGCAAAAGTATGCATTTGCAGAGGAAATGAGTGGCTGTGTCATGTTAACCACCTTCATAAACATTGCATTTAATTTTGTTCTGGAAAATTAAAAATCACATTATACCACAAATTTGTATTATGGTATATGCATGTTATGGAATAACGCATGCTATTGAGTAATGCATGCCATTGAATAATGCATGTTATTTAATTCAGTGTTTGACCAGGATTGTGATGGGATGCAGGATAGGTATGTTCTCCCTACATCTGTTTTCCAATTATCAGGTCAATTAGCACTGCTTTTGCTCAGAAATCCTTTTATGAATTTGTACTTCAAGTTAATTTTTGAATTCTCAGAAATTATATTATATTATCTATAATTTATATCATCTTATATTATTATAATGCAATACTTCTGAATGGGATGAACATGATGCGACCACTAATTTCCTCTGCAAATGCATGCTTTTCAATTAGCAGGCAAAATAGCACCAACAATGGGGCCTGGAGCTGGGTAATATGGCATAAAACTAAGGTAGAAAAAATAAATGTAACATAGCCTAACCTAACCTAGCCTAACCATTCATGCAATACAAAATTGGCCGAAAAAGGAAACTTTCAAGCAATGTATTCATGAGAAAATCTTCCAATTAAAAAACCTAACATAGCATAATCTGTTTTTGATGAAAAATAATCATTTCTTATGGGGGAAAGTTTCCAAGCAGTTTGTAAAAAAAATGTTTTACAACTCAAAAGAATCATAACCTAACCTAGCCAAACTTGATGCAACCTAGCCAAACTTGAAGCAAACTTGTTTGCTTCATGGAGGTAAAATAGGTGTAAAACTTAAGTCATACTGCCAACTCAACTTAAGTTATTACTGTACTTTAAGGTATTCACCAGACATTTGTCTTGCGAATGCAATAAAGTACAGTAATACCCTTTCTTGCATGTATAAAAACATAGCCAATGACATGCCAGTTGGTTGATCACCAGTAAGGTAAAGTCAGTTGTGTTGAGGTGATGGTGATGGCGATGGCACAAAGTAATGATGAGACAGTCTGTCAGATTGTAAAATCATTTGTGTAAAATCACAAATCAACGCATCATTTGTGAGCATGGTTATGATGATGTGACTACTCATTTCCTCTGCAAATGCTTACTTTTCATTCAGCAAGTAATATAGTACCAACAAAGGGGCCTTGAGTTTGATAATGTAACATAAATAATAATGCTTTAAAAAATGTAACGCAGTCTAGCCTAACTTCTTTTTTTAAGAAAAAGTCCTTGAAATGAAATTGGGAAAATTTCAAACCGATTTTGTTCTTCAAAGTTTTATTTAAGAAGTTCTCATATTTTTTAAAGCAACACAAACCTAGCGTAACAAAGCCTAACCAGTTTATTTGTTTTATGGGGATACAATGTGTGTAAAACGAGTGGGGCCGCGGTAGCTCAGTCGGTAGAGTATTGAACTCTCGATCGCAAGATTGTGGGTTCGAATCTCACAAGCGGCGGCATTATACCGAGTCCACCCGCGGCCAGTCGATGTGGAAGATTGGCGACGCGATGTCACCTATGCTATTGCATGCACCTATTGCACCTATTGGCGTTATGCTAACAGAGAAAGCCAAGTTTTGGCCACCTTCGAAATCAATTTCGAAGATTTGGCCATTCAAGAAATCAATTTCTGCGTGTGCCCCTACGTGGTACACATCTGCCTAAAAATGCTTACTGCTACACAATAATTTCCCGACAATTCCATCCTTAACTTAGACATTTGCTTTGCCTCCACAGTTCACGCGGCATCCTTGCAAGTAACACAAAACATCGACATGGTCCTCGTGACCTGCGAAGCCACCAGGTGACCCAAGGAAAAAATGTGGGTACCATTGTGAAGAAAAAAGGGTCAACATACACGTTCGGTTTGTGTCGTCCGTCATCCCTTCAGAAACATGATTCATAGCCGGGGTGGAACTTCGAATATTTTTTTCGTGGACACTACCTCCTCCGCCCATCACCTTTTGCCAGAATTTAGCATTAGGCCCATGGCGTGGCCATCATCGGCCTTAATATCCTTCCCATAATTTTCGGAAAGTGCCATCCCACATTCATCCACTATTATAAGCGTTCATCAGTGGAAAGAAACCATGTAACGAATGCCAGCTGGACGCCAAACCCTCGTGACCTGCTGTCCTGATTCGTCTCATAGGGTCTGTTCCTCACCCTGCTAAAAAAAAAGTAGCGCAACTTGGAGCATTTCGGAGCAGGCTCGGTAAAAACGAGCGCTGGAACGTCTCGAGCAACTTGGAGTAGAAATCAGCTGTTTATGCTTGTATTCATTTACCTCTATATATGACTAGACGGCCGACTCCCGCCCGCCGCACGCTCCGCGTCCTATTCCGGCCGGTCCCGGCTGGAGCAGCGGTATATGGGCAAAAGATCGAGCGCGCCGATCGCTCCCATGCATTTTGGCCCTGGAATGAAGTGTTGTAAAATGAAAAGTTGTGGATATATTTGGATAAAAAGTATTGCAAAATGATGTTGGGTTCATGATGAGCAGACAGAAATGGCGAAACATCTTGTAAAATATTGTAATTGTGCTTTTGAGGTCTAACTTCTAGCATAGTTTTGCCAACTTTGTGCGGTATTCGGCATGTACACCCCATGGAATTATGACCCCGGATACCCGATAAACACTTGCGAAGTGACGCTGGGGATGTTTGTAGTTATATAATCTACTAATCAGGGGCGGACCCAGCAATTGTCATGGGGGTGGGGTATTTGTCTGGGGGCGCCATTTCTTAGGAGATGCACCCTGCGAAAATACCTGAAGGAGCGCCTTCGACTGAACATCCGTTTAGCAGGAGAGGGGGCGTGCACTTGAGCACACTGGACGGGTGCTTCTAGCATACAAATATGAGGGGGAGCACTCGAGCCATCCCGGAGGGGCGCGGGTTCCAAATTTCATGGGGACATGTCCATGAATCCGCCGACCATCCCTGAATCTGCACGATCATCCCGCGGGGCACGGGTTGACGCTCAGGCAGGGTGTTGCTTTATATACTTTCGAGGGGGCAAGCGCCCCATCAAGTGTTGGCTTCCCCCACCAATAATTTCAAGTTTTAACATGGGACCCTATGGAGTGTGATCCCCCAATCAATTTGGACCTGCCCATTGCCTTCATGTATTTTGCCCCCCCCCCCCCCACCCCGAATAATTTTCAGAAATCAACATCCGGGCGCTCAGGACTTCCTATTTAATTGTAGTTCCTTCTATTAGTCTGGGACCTCTTCCAAGGGCGTAGCCAAGTGGGCAGGCGCAGATCCAGGATTTTTTTTTTCATGCAGAGAGCATGTCTGGAGCCACTGGATGAGTCCCCAGGGGTGCGTTCAGTTGAAAATTTCGAGAGGGGCGTACTCGAGGGTTTTGGAAGGGAGACTTCGGTTGATAATTCAAGGGGGTGCACTCGATGATTCTAAGGGGCATATTTTCATCTGTATGGGCGTCTTTAGCTGACAAATTTGAAAGTGTAGCACTCAAGCCTCACTGTAGGACCACTTTTCCTGGTAAGATGGGCGCCACCTAGCCATGAGCGGATACATGTCCCCTGTGCCCTCTGTGTCTGTCTCTGCATGAGGATGAACGCCAGGGACGCGGCAGGTCGGAGTACAGGATTAATGGGGAATAGATTATGTTTTTTTTTACTTGGTATATGCATATATATATATTTGTATATATCAAACAAGAGTTTTTGCTTCATATATGACTATATCGTTTGAAAATTATATAGTCATTTTCGCCACCTAGAACGCCCCAGCACCACCGCTTTACATCCACAACACACTGCGCAGCACCTACCAGCGCCGCCGTTTTGCCCATATGCGGCGCCGCCGTCGGGACCGTTTCGAAAAGTCTGTCTGTCTATAGACTGACAACGACTTTTTAAAAACTTATGGAAGACTTATGAATTTTTTTTTCTCATATAACTATAGTTATATGTAGATGTCAATGCTTGTATTATGGTTACACATATGACGCAGTTGTTCAAAAATTGCATTGAACTATTACGCGACATTGCATGGGATAAGCTATCATTGCGGTTCGAAGTTAATCTTAGATTATTGTGTTACATATAATTACTGTCTTACCATCAGCAAGCAGCAGCAACATTTCGAAATTAAAACACAACAAATTCGAAGCAGTCACAAAGCGCTTCGCAAATGTATCATCAGCGCCATATTTGTGCTACTCCAAGCTGCTCCAAGCTGCCCCTGCTCTCGGCCGGAGTAAGTTGAAGTATAGGGTCTGTTCCTGACCCTGCTCCAAGCTGCTCCGAGCAACTTGGAGTAGCTGCTCCGTGTTCCCGTGCGTTTTCTGAGCAGATCGGAGTAGCTCCAATCTACTCCAACTTACTCCGGCCGAGAGCAGGGGCAGCTTGGAGCAGCTTGGAGCAGCTTGGAGTAGCACAAATGTGGCGCTGAAGAAACATTTGCGAAGTGCTTTTTGACTGCCTCAAATTTGTTGTGGTTTAATTTGGAAGTGTTGCTGATGGTAAGACGGCAATTCTATGTTACACAATAATCTAAAATTAACTTCGAACCGCAATGATAGCCTATCCCATACAATGTCGCGTACTGGTTCAATGCAAGTTTCGAACATCTGCGTCATATATGTAACCATAATACAAGCATAAACAGCTGATTTCTACTCCAAGTTGCTCCAGACGTTCCAGCGCTCGTCTTTACCGAGCCTGCTCCGAGATGCTCCAAGTTGCTCCAAGTTGCTCTACTCGTATTTTGGAGCAGGGTGAGGAACAGACCCATAGTGGAGCTACTCCGATCTGCTCCGAAAGCACACGGGAACGCGGAGCAGCTACTCCAAGTTGCTCTGAGTAGCTTGGAGCAGGGTCAGAAGACTCATAGAACGTGAACGGTAAGTTGCAGGGAAGAACGGAATACTTTTTTTCATAGAGGAAGATGCGTTCTGGAATAGGGTCTTCATGTTATGACTCTATCTCTCTTTATTCTGAAACGACGACATGATACGTTCAACCACTGAAAGGCATTTCGGGCAGCGTTAACATCGGCCGTTGAAAACATGTGACGTCACGAAAAGGTCGAATTGCTGGACGGTTGTACCTTATGTTACGCGCCTCGGTTTTTCTTTTTGTGGTGTGCTGTGGAGCGGTTTTTGGAGAGCTTCCAGCCTGAGGATATATTTAAATTGTTACATACACTTCCTATCAAGGGTAACTAGGTCGTGTCGCATATGCATGTGCTAAGATCACCCTGGTATGGTTATCTTGTGGAAATATCAAGTTTGCTGTTAAGTACCTACTGCAGCTTGAACTGGCGCTGCTGTTCGCTTGATTTATCGTTCCGGGAATGAAGCTATTTAAATCATTGTTATCATGATCGGATATGAGAAGATTATTTTAGTACAGTCATAAAGATGTAAGCATAGACCAGGTTCAATCCACCTAAACCAATTGAGGTTCAATCTATGCAAATCAAAATAACCAAGCATGGTTTGGTTTGCTACTTTGTACTTTGACAGAGGTGAAAGGCACTAGGTGGTTTTACAGCAACTTTTTGCTCCCAGGTCACATGGGCTCGAACAAGATAGAGCAAGGAGACCTGGCATAATGATCCACATAAATTAGAAGCAATCACTGATTCTAATTCCAACAGCAGTTTCAATAATGAAGTAGTTCTTCCTATCGACACCACTGAAATAAGTAGATTTAAACTTATGATCATCAACAAATAACAATATGCTTTCTTATTTTCATTGAGACTGCACTCAGCTCTACAGTATTCTTTACCTTTCGGCCGACACATACTGCGAAGGTTAGTGATTTGTAAAGAGTTGCCTATACAATGTTGCATATATTTCATGACGTCATGGTGGAAAAAGTGGCTTCGGAGGATTCTGTTTTTCCGGTTAGGTTAGATTATATTATGCTATGATACATTTTGTATATTATGCTACATTATCTTAGTCTGGGTTAGGTGGTAATCTTTACCGACACCCGACTCCTGTGACGTCACTTCCCTGACTCCTGTGACATCACTGTTCCCCACTGTACACCTCTTTACAAATCACTAACCTTGGCAGTATGTGTCGGCTGAAAGGTAAAGATTACCCAGCTCTACAGTATCTGGCACGTGACAAATGACTGCCAGCTGACAGTTTGGTGTTATGGTTAGATTAGCTAAGGCTATTGTAATATGCCAAGTCTCTGAGCAATAGTAGATAAAATGACAACAAAAGTATGCTTCAATTGATACCAATGAAGTTTTTGCATACATAACTGATACTCTTGACATGCACACACCCCATGCATAATAATGATTCACAACACAACTCACAAGTAGGACCAGGGTGCGAATTAAGGCACTTCTTAAGAGATTTTATCTCTGAAATAATTTTTGCACTCTGGGTTCATACTGGATAGGATGAGCTTCACATGTACTCTGACACAAATGTGGGAACAAAGATATCAATAAAAACAACCACAGAACGACACTAAAAAAAACACTGGTTATTCCACTTATGGTCACCACTCAAACTAACCACTTTTTGTAGCGGTCAGCAGCCGGACCACAGCTTCACACACTCCATCAATCTCAACCACCAGAATTGCCAACAACAATGCTCCAACAGCAACTTGCAAGATGATGTGCATGCACACTGAGTACACTGTTCTCTGGCTCTGGAGCCACATCTTAGAAAACCTGTGTTCTTGCCACCCATATAGTGGGGAAGTTTGACAGTTTTAAGAGACGTCCTCCGGCACCCTAAAACTCAAATAACTAAGATGTCCTCCGGAGGCCACAGATTAGAATTGGCTGTGTTAGCATTTTCTGTTCAGAAATCTGTCTGTCAACCAATCAATGCAAGGTAGTTTTTATATGACATAACAGGGTGGGAATTAAGGCACTTCTTAAGAGATTTCATCTCTGAAAACATTTTTGCACTCCGGGTTCATACTGGATAGGATGGGCTTCACATGTACTCCGACACAAATGTGCGCACAAAGATATCAATAAAAACAAACGGAACGACACCCAAAAAACGCTGGTTATTCCACTTACGGTCACCACTCAAACTAATCACTTTTTGTAGCAGTCAGCAGCCAGACCACAGCCTCACACACTCCATCAATCTCAACCACCGGAATTGCCGACAACAACGTGCCAACAGCAACTTGCAAGATGATGTGCATGCGCACTGAGAACACTTCTCTGGCTCTGGAGCGGCGTCTCGGAATACCTGTGTTCCTGCCACCCTATAGTGGGAAACTGACAGTTTTAAGAGACGTCTCCTGAGTCCCGGAGGCCACCGATCAGAATTGGCTGCGTTAGCGTTTTTTCTGAAATCTGTCTGTCAACCAATCAATGCAAGGTATTTTTATATGACGTCATAACCATTAGCAACTTTGAACACATGGTTAACAGTGTCCACACAAGCAGGGTGGGAATTAAGGCACTTCTTAAGAGATTTTATCTCTGAAAACATTTTGCACTCCAGGTTCATACTGGATAGGATGGGCTTTACATGTACTCCGACACAAATGTGGGAACAAAGATATCAATAAAAACAAACACAGAACGACACCCAAAAAAATGCTGGTTATTCCACTTACGGTCACCACTCAAACTAATCACTTTTGTAGCAGTCAGCAGCCAGACCACATCTTCACACACTCCATCAATCTCAACCACCGGAATTGCCGACAACAATGCGCCAACAGCAACTTGCAGGATGATGCGCATGCGCACTAGAACACTTCTCTGGCTCTGGAGCCGCATCTCGGAATACCTGCGTTCCTGCCACCCTATAGTGGGAAACTTTGACAGTTTTAAGAGACGGTCTCCGGAGGCCACCGATCAGAATTGGCTGCATTAGCATTTTCTGTTCTGAAATCTGTCTGTGAACCAATCAATGCAAGGTATTTCGCATATGACGTCATAACCATTAGCAACTTTGAACACATGGTTAACAGTGTCCACACAAGTTAACAGTAAACACAAGACCTTGACTGATCCTTTGCTTTGATCATCCAACTGTGGCATGTGCGGTGGGGGAGTTGTGTTCATATTACGTGGGAAATTGGCTGCATTAGCATTTTCTGTTCTGAAATCTGTCTGTGAACCAATCAATGCAAGGTATTTGCATATGACGTCATAACCATTAGCAACTTTGAACACATGGTTAACAGTGTCCACACAAGTTGACAGTAAACACAAGACCTTGACTGATCCTTTGCTTTGATCACATCCAACTGTGGCATGTGCGGTAGGGGAGTTGTGTTCATATTACGTGGGAAATTGGCTGCATAGGTAGGTATGCCCTCTGAGCTGAGGGTGAAGTGTGAAGTATTTTTGTTTGTTTTTCATATGGCTAGCCTTGTACTGAGACCAACAGTAAAAGGAAAACTCATTTCTCCTGTGAGTTATAAGAAACGAAACAGTGCCGATTATTACGGGTCACTGCCGGGCGGTGCCATCCATTGTTCACTTCTTTGTTTGTATGTTTTGGCATTTTATTTGACCCAAAATGAGAATGATAATACTTATGCATATTATGTAGGTACTGATTTAGGTTTTTCCGGTCGGTTACTGGTAAACAGATTCCATGTATAAAAAATAATGTCCATGAAAATGTACTCCGGAAGAAATCGGTATGCACTCCGACTCCCAACCCGGAAAGTAAGTTTCCCACTCTGCACACAAGTTAACAGTAAACACAAGACCTTGACGGATCCTTTGCTTTGATCACATCCAACTGTGGCGTGTGCGGTAGCGGAGTTGCATTCGTATTACGTGGGAAATTGGCTGTGTAGGTAGGTATGAGCTCTGAGCTGAGGGTGAAGTGTGAAGTATTTTTGTTTGTTTTTCATATGGCTAGCCTTGTACTGAGACCAACAGTGAAAGGAAAACATTTCTCCTGTGAGTTATAAGAAGCGAAACAGTCCTGATTATTACGGGTCACTGCCCGGCGGTGCCATCCATTGTTCACTTCTTTGTTCATATGTTTTGGCATTTGATTTGACCAAAAATGAGAATTATATTACTTATGCATATTATGTAGGTACTGATTTAGTTTTTTCTGGTCGGTTACTGGTAAACAGATTCCATGCATAAAAAATAATATCCATGAAAATGTACTCCGGAAGAAATCGGTATGCACTCCGACTCCCAACCTGGAAAGTAAGTTTCCCACTCTGCATCATAACCATTAGCAACTTTGAACACATGGTTTACAGTGTCATACTGCAAGCACAAGACCTTGGCTGATCCTTTGCTTTGATCACATCCAACTTGGTGTGTGCAGAAGCGGAGTTGCGTTCATATTACATAGGAAATTGGCTGCATAGGTAGGTATACGCTCTGAGCTGAGGGTGAAGTGTGAAGTTTTTTTTTTTTTTTTTCATATTGCTAGCCTTGTACTGAGACCAACAGTGAAAGGAAAGCGCATTGCTCCTGTGAGTTATGAGAGACTAAACAATGCTGATTATTACTGAGTCACTGCCGGGGGGTGCCATCCATTGTTTACTTCTTTGTTCCTATGTTTTGACATTTGATTTGACCAAAAATGAGAATGCATATTACATATGCATATTATGTAGGTACTTATTACATAAGTTTTTCTGGTCAGTTACTGGTAAACAGATTCCATGCATAAAAAATAATGTCCATGAAAATGTACTCCGGAAGAAGTTTGTATGCACTCCGACTCCCAACCCAGAAAGTAAATTTCCCACTCTGAGTAGGACACTGGTGTAATGAGTGATTTGCATATCTGCATGGATCATGTATGCCTGGATTGGAAACTCGGTGTCGGTGCCTCGCCCCAAGGGTGGGCCCACTGATGTTGATATCTTGATGATCTTTATCTTTAATCTTTATCTCTTATCTCTCTCTTTATCTTGATCTTGAAATGATTGGACAGCGCAAAGTACATGAAGGCAATGGGCAAACTAAAATGAATTGGGGGGACACATTCCATTGGCTCCCATGTTAGAAGTTGAAATAATTGCAGGGGTGGGTTAAGCAAACAATGAGGTGGCAGTTTCCCTCAAAGGTATATAAAACAACACCCCTGAGTCGAAGGACTGGCAAGTGGTAGCAAATTGGCAAGAGGTAGTGGTGTTGCCAGCTAGGGTATGTTGCAAGGGCTGATCCAAGGAGGGGAGGAAGTGAAAGTGGTACCCCTTAAGACCTGAAGGATGCTTCCCTTGGAGTTTCCAGTGTATCTCCTCCCTCAAATTTCTCAGCACAATGCACTCCTCAGCCTGGGAACGGCAGTCCTCTGGGAGTCTGAATGCACACAGCGAATTTTTCGGTGAAAGGCACTCCTCAGACAAAACAAATGGTGCCCCTCTGGGATATCGGAGTGTACCCCATCCAAATGTTCTGGACCAAGAGCCGCCCCTCTGGAGAAATGATGCCTCCTTGGCAAAATAATAAATCTTGTCAGTGGTATGGTGTAGGGCGATGAGGCTTGTACCCTTCATGGAACTTGTACTCAATCCTGTTTGCTGTTTGGTGGGTATGCCAAAGTCTGTACTCTCCCATTCAGTTGTGTAAGCCACTCCACTGGAAAATATCAACCACATATCTAGACAGCAAGGAGGGTGGGGGCCAAAGCAGAACTGCCCATTCTCATCTTGAGGGTGAAACTGCCCCTTCAATGCTTGCTTCCCCCACCTGCAATAATTTCAACTTCTAACATGGGAGCCTATGGAATGTGACCCCCTAGTCATTTTGGTCTGCCTATTGCCTTCATGCACTTTCCCCCTCCGATCATTTAAAGAAATCAACATCGGTGGGCTGCCCTTTTCGGCGAAATGGGTTCCCTCTCACAGATGCCTTCACTTCGCATCACAACTACAGAACGGAGCATAATAAATTAATAAGGAGAGACTGGTAAGGTTCCTTGATCAATTCTGTATCATGAAAGACAGATGCAATCCTCCTGGGGTGACTGAATCAATTGAGAAAAAATGCCAATACGAAATGCGTGCCCCGAACTTCCCATGGGCGCACGGCCTAAAACTGGCCGCGTTTTCCGTGTTTTTACGTAACCTCCGCTAGGTGGCAGGTTGGTGCCGCTGATATGCGCAGATCAAAGGCGCCGACGCGGAGTTTCCAATCCAGGCATACATCATCCATGGTAAAGCCACCTGTGAAGGTGAATCTGGAGCTAGGTTCTACCCAACTCACCTCTTTCTTGGTGAGGTTCCTTGTACTGTGGTTGTCAAAGGCAAATGATAAACAGAGGTTTAGAGTAATGGAACACACTAAAATACTAGGTTAGCTGATTTTCACCAAAAACATCTCACCTGAACTACTGTGCCTAGCCTCAAGAAATGTACACCAGAATTCCCATTGAAAGCCTACCAGCATGCAAAATCTTGTAACTCTATTTTCAGAATCATGCAAGGAAAATGGATTTCAGTATATGTATTTTTATATATATAGAACTCTGAAGGCAGGTAGGAACCCAGAAAAAGTAATGTATGAGCCTTTTATAAGAAAGGCTGTGCTTACACACTATGCATATTGTGCCAGAGGTTATACACCATGTGTATGGTGTGTAACCTGACAGGTTATATACAATATGCACAAAACTTACTTCTTCTTGCATCTTACTGTTCTGTTCCAAACAATGGAAGCTGAGCCAAAAGCCAGACCTCAACCAGGTGGAAAAGGCACCTCTCTGGAAGGTTGAGTATACACCCTAGCCCCACTGATCAATTTTTGGTAAATTTGCAGTTTCAGGAACTCATTTGTCTTATTAATTTTTTTTTCTTCAATGCAATGTTTAAGAATGTGATTAGATGATATCACCACCCTTTTCAGTCAGGAGGCAAAGTAACACCTGAGAATGGGCTTGGAGTTGTGTAATATAGCATAAAAAGTAGCATTGAAAATAAAGAATATATGTAACATAACATAGGCTAACCTTCCATGAGGAATACTTAAACCTACTTTTTTTGGGGGGGGATTTCCCTCAAAATTTTTTTTTCTTTCTAGCTTTTAACAAAAGTCTAACCTAACATAGCCAAACCTAACCACTTTGTATGCTTCATGGATGTAAAATATGTGTAAAACATGTTTTGTGGTTACCTTAAGCTGCAATAATGCTTTTTTTTTGCTGAGTCACGTCTGAATGGAAACCGTTCTGGCATGTCAGAAGCTTGATTGCACCCATCCATCCTCTCCCCCACACTCAACCAATTTTTTTTAGCTGAAGGTGCCTCTCCAGGTAAAAAGGTGCCACTAAAAAATATGCCTGAACTGTAATGGAATCCAGATCAGTCAGTAAACCTACTATTATCTATGCCTACTGTGTCTGTGCCCATAACCTATGTTGTTTCAGATTATTTGGAATCAAAAGTATGTTATGGTAAGCATTGATGGAGCCAGCTTAATGCTGACTGAGTGTTTGATGCTGTCTTCAAAGCCTAGAATATAGAGGAGTATTTGTTTGGTATATATAAGTATTAGAAAACAGTCCTTATTATGTTGTGTAACATTTTAAAATGTTTCATGAATAGTCATCATAATTCAAATAAATGTAGGTTCTTCATTGATTTACTCAAATGAACACTGTATCAAGACTGGAGTGTAGAGAAGGTAGATTCTTGTGATATACTCAGTTTGGTGGTAATCTACATACAAATGTATAGTACAATATTGCTAGCTTACAAATACATGTGTTCCGCTGTCAAACTAACACAATAAAAGTATATAATTGCATACCTCTATGTGAATCATGATTTAATTATAACTCACATTTCCACCACTAGTACAGTAAAATAGGTTAAATATTAGTTTTTTTTTGTGGTAATCTGGCATCATAATCGCCTTCATCCCCTTGATGTTCTATGTCCACCTTATCTGCACTGACTATGCTCATCTTAAATTACACTTGGATCCTTTATTCATAAAGTGCTAAGGCTCAATAAGGGCTACAGAAGCCCATCTGGGTTAAGCCTATCTAGAAAAGATACCAGAAAAGTAAATGCTTACACCCCAATCAATCCATTATCTCAAGTTACAAGGGAACTATATATCCCAGCTTATCTAGCACCATGCACCTGATATTGCATAACACCCTCCTCAGTAATTCCAAACTCTTCCAATCATGCCCCATTGTGCTACCATAGCCAATCTCATCAGTATCACATCCAGAATGAAGGTGCTGAATCCACTGCTAGGTACACCCTATATAGTATAATATAACACTGGTAGTATAATATACCCTATGTAGCTATTATAATAATAAATTTATTAGCATGATCAAACACATAAGGGTCCAAGTTTCAACAATAACACGGACCAGCATCCCCAACACTCATCAATGTCTTTCTACCTTACCCATCCAGCCCTATTCACTTGTAACAAATGTGACCTGAGTGCCCTACCAATAATTTTCAAACTCCATCCACACCTGCCTAAAGGGGCCTGTACAATGCACACCCACTTAGCCTAGATATCACCCCTTACACCACCCCTTAGAATTAAAAACAAGATTTTGCAACCTAAAATAGTTGTCCACACTATTTTTTAAATACATTCAATGAGGGACTCTCCACAACATCAGCAGGCAGGCTATTCCACTGATCAACAATCCTTTGACTGAAGACCTGTTGTCGCTTAACTGTCCTACACCTTGATTTGTCTAACCTGAATTGATAGCCCATATGTGATAAGTCTAAATAGAAGGGCATCATTCAGTTTGACCTGATCTAACCCTTTAATAATTTTATACATTTCAATTATATCACCCTGGGCGCTGTATGACCAATGCAGTCGATGCGCCCCTAAGCCCAAATAACCAACCAACCAATCAATCATATCACCCCTGAATGTCCTATACTTGAGTGAGTACATATCTCAAGACATAAGTATTTCCCCATATTCTAAGTTACCTAGTCCACTGATGAGTCTAGTGGCTTTGTGCTGCACTCGTTCTAGCATATCTATATGTTTTTATAAGTAGGGTCTCCATGCCTGTACAGAATATTCCAAGTGGGGTTGCATGTAGGCCAAGTACAGCCTTTTCATCACTTCTTTGCTCTTATGCCTCACACTCCTATTAATGATTCATTCTGATTCTGATTGCCCTGCTCCTAGCTGAGACACATTGTTTTTCTACTTTGAGATCATTTGAAACTAACACACCTAAATCTGTTTCCTCTTCAATAACATCCAATCTCCTACCTCCCATTGTATATCTGAAAGTCTCACCTCCAGACCCAAGATGCATAACCTTGCATTTGTTCATAGTTGAAAGACATCTGCCATTGACCAGCGCACTTTTTTCGGTCCTCCAAGTATAGTTGAATATTACTAGATTGCTCACTACTGTTAGCCACTCCTACTAATTTGATGTCATCAGCAAATTTGAACACCCTATTCCTCAGCCCTACCTCAATGTTACTCACAAAGATGATAAAGAGAAGTGGCCCTAGAACAAAGCCCTGTGGCACTCCACTCAGAACATCCTTCCATTTATATTTACATCCATTTAACACTACCCTTTGTTTCCTTCCATGCTTCAATCCAACCTAGAACCTTACCATCAATCCCATGCTTTTTAGTTGTTGAAATAAACGCCCATGTGGAACTTTATAACAAGCTTTGCTAAAGTCCAGGTACACTGCATACATCCTGCTTTGATTGTCTACTTCTTCAGTTATATACTCCATACACTCCAATAGGTTAGCTAAACAAGATCTTTGAGATCGAAATCCATGTTGGGTTCCCTTAGAAGGTTGTGCCTATCTAAATGAGTCTGTATATTCTGCTTGGCAAGTTTTTCTAGTACTTTGCAAACTATTGAGGTCAAACTAACTGGCTTGTAGTTTCCCACACACTTCATACTTCCCTTTTTTAAATTGGTACTACATTTGCATTTCGCCAATCATCCAGTATTTTATAATACTGTATTGAATGCCTGAAAATGATACCCAGGGGAACTGCCAATGCTTTAGCACACTCTACTAAGATCCCAACATATATATCATCTGGCCCAGAAACTTTATTAGGTTTTATGTTCTGCAACTGTTTTTCTACAGCTTCTGTTGTTATTGTAAGATCCTCCAACCTATCACCTATTATGGCATAGCTTCCAGTTGTTTCCAATGTACCAGTGTTCCCTTTAGTAAAGACTGATGAGAATTGCTTACTTAGGGACTCCACTATATCACAATCATCAACCACTATTTTACCATCTACCTTCAGTGGCCCAACATTACACTTTTTAGACTTAAATTTGTAGAAACCAAAGAACATCTTAGCATTGCCTGCTGAACATTCACAAGCTAATTTAATTTTAGCCAGTCTTTTAGATGCCCTAACACACCTAACTTTATTTCTAGCTATTCTATATGATTCTATATTTGCCTCAGATTTGAAATATTTTAGTTTCTTAAATGCCTGCTTTTTTATTACAAAGGCATCCCCAAGACTGCAGTATGAAAGCCCTGTGAAATACCATCTGACAGGTCAGTGATATATTTATACTTGCAATTGTTGCATATTTTTAGGTCATCTGCAAATGCATTTTTTGAGGTTGAATGATGTTTGATAATTAAATGCTCTGTGATCAAGTGCTCAATAATCACTGCGAATTGCACATTGTTATTTTGATGTCACAGACAAGCCCTGGGGAACTCCACTTGGAACATCCTTCAGATTACTGGAAGAGTCAGAAATGAACACATACACAGACAAACATTTGTGTGATATGGATAAGACGGAAATTGGAGCGTGTGCACATCTGTCAGTGAAATATAGTGCCTATTTTCTGGCATGCTGTCAGATAAGGCATTTATAACCTTGTTACAATATTGCCCTTAGGTATTATTGCAGTTTAGTTTCATTACATGATAAGTTAATTGCACATTTTTGTATGTAAAACTCCCCAAAAAGTTTGTTAGGGTATATTAGTATTTGTTTTGGGATTTGGGAATGAAAAGCATTTGCTACCATTACACCAATGATATTTTTAAGGTAAAAAGAGGTGGGGTTAGGCTCTTTAAAAAAAAAAAAAAACATTGGACATCATTCTTCATTATATATTGCCTCACTCAATCACCACACCACACCTTTTGATTATTATTTTGCTCAACAAGTTGTATGCATTTGTGCCACATATGAGTGGCCACATGATCTAAATCATGTTAAACACTTTCTTACAATTTATCTTGAAGTGCTGCATCTAAAGTAAAATATGACTTTAGGCCAAATTAGTTAGTATTATTGCAGTTTAAAGTGCTAACAAGAAAGTTTTTGCACCCATTTTTACCTCTGTAAACAGAACAATGATGCTGTTTTTTTTTAATTTGTTTTTTTTTTTACTTCAGAAGCTTCTTTATTTTGCTGAATGTTAAACAATAACTTTTTTCTTAAATGTTAAATGTTATGGTTGTTAAATGTTTAAGAAATGTTAAAATAGAGGTTTGGCTAGGCTAGGAAGGTTATGTTTTTGTGTAAAATTTGGAATGATTTAAATCATATGCTACCTCATTTAAGGTCTCTTATTTGATATAATTTTGCTCCCAAGTTGAAAAGTAAGCACTTCCAACAGCAATACATGTTCACATTGTCTTAATCATGTCTATAAGGATGGTATTCAGCCACTTTGACAAAAATATAATTGACACCTTAAAATACAAATTTACCTGTTAGTCATGATCAGCAAGGATGAATTATACCTTATTCATTGCAAACCCACTCAGCATATTAAAAAGGACTCACAAGTCACCATCCACATATGTAGGTGCTCAGGGCAGGGGAAGAACAGAGTATGTAGTACACCCACCTTTTGACCATGTTGCGAAATTAATGTTCACAAGGTAATGAAGCACATTGGATACATACACCTTTTCACTATTATAATGTGTCCCACCTGACAAAGGAAGATAACCTTACATGCCTTTTCATGAAGGCTGCAATGGAAGAATAGTGTGTTTCCACTCATACATTGTTTCACCATTGTCACAACTGGAAAATTGAATGGATAGGAAAGTGCATGTGGGCGCTTATGCCGCCATCACCATGTCATTGGTCATTTTTTTTTAGTTGGATGGTTTTTGTTCCAGCATATACGTTTTTTTTATAATTGATCAATGGATATGCATATGTGAATCAATTTATCTGCCTTATCAAGGTAAATCGAATGGTACCAAAAACTCTATTTTCTGAAATATGGAGCTCATGCATGTTTTCCTTTGCATGGCAAAACTAGTGTAAGCATGATTAAATACACTGACTGGAGTTCTGTATGTACTGGGATACTGACATAGTTGACACAGTACTTGTTGAGAAGTGTATCATATACATGCTTTGCAGGTATCTTAATATTACTATTTTATTATTCCTCAGCATGCAATGATATGAGCCAATCTGGAATGAAACCAATGTTGCAGCTCACCTCATGAACATTGGTATTCCTGATAGAAAATTGTTAGTTTCTTGTACCTACCCAGTGTCTAAAGATGGATAATATTTCATTCCTGTCCATTTTATCATAAGGGGACAAGAACTGGCATTCAAATATACTGCAATGGGTGTTGAGAATGGTCTGCAGCTTACATGCAATTCATTAAAATGTTGTATCGTTTAGTGTTATTCTTCAGTGCTTTCACAATGAAGGTTATCCCATTGAGGGGTGTATTTTCCAACCCCAAAGATCAGAGGTTATGGTTTGTTGCATGTGTAATACAACTATTCCCATGATGTGCCTACACATCCCATTGGTGATGGAGTGGGATGTTTTTACTGTCAAACCTTGTTTTGGCAAGTGCAAGGTTTTATCTATTCCAACTTGAAATGCCACTTCCTTCAAGAATGTGGGAAGAAAATTCACAGGTGTCGTGGCCATACTGGGATGTAGGCTCGAGTGGAGTGGTAGCGATCAGTTACCAGGCGTCACATCAGCTTAATTAAGTTCCACTATATATTTTTTTTCGTAATTTAGCATTAGGTGTATTGGCCAGTTCTTTCATGGACTAAATGGGCTAATAAAACATGGATATGGCCAACAAAACAAGGGAATCCCACCTTGAAAGCATCTTCTTCAAATAAACCACCTGAACTGCCAGTTTTTCTGGGGAGGGGAAGCTCTACTTGTGCATCTGGGTGTGATTACATGTTGTGGCACTATTTGAAGTATTTAATTGCTGCTTTAATAGTTTATTTCCATTTCATGGTAAAAATGAATGCCACAAGGCATTGGCAGCCGATGGACCCCAAAGCCCAAGTAACCAGCGAACTTTCGTGTTTGGAGCAGGGTTGGCGCCTTTCGCCCAGTAGGTGGGCCTAGCCATGGCTAAAAATGGCTGGACAAAACTAGTTCAATCCACCTTTGTAGTGAAAGTGGACAAAGCTGAAATTACGTTAGCATGAAATGTTTGAGAGTTGAACAGGCATGTCATTTATAATTCCACTTGTGATGATCATATTTATTATAGTGTCTGCTCTGCTTCTGTTCTAGACATTCTCTGCGCTACTCATGGATGCACCCCGAAACTGTCGTGGCTGATGTCGCTGCCTGTGGAGTGCGAGCAATGTGGTGCACGCTAACGAGATGCAGGAGAGAAACAACAACGCTTTGATCTAAATCCATAAAAATGCAGACTGGAGGGGCTAAGGATGCGTGAAGTCATGGAAATTTGTAAACACATTTTCGGTTCGTTGAAAACAACCCAGCCTGAAATAACATCCCACAATTAAACACAGAAACCAGAGGAGCTCAAACCCTGCCTTTTCATTCTAATTTGGTTATCCTGCCAGTGAGAAACATCCTTTGTAGCTGCAATCTTTGTATTTTATTTTATTCTGTTTAAATGCCTTTTCCACGTGCTTGTCATACTCTGTTTGGCAAGCACTAAAGTGAACTGGAATTTCTTCCATTTTTCACGACATTTGGATGAAAATAGTTTTGTTCGGCCTGCCGAGGCCATAGTTTTGCCGATCTTAATCATCGAAAAGGCGAAGCTGGCCATCTCTGATGGCATGCAAGGACGTTGTCGTCTTTTTGGGGAGGTAGGTGGGGGTGGATGGACATTCTGGTATTTCGTCTCACACCATGTCACTGTATGTAACATGGAATAACTTGAAGTTTTTTTTCACCAGACTCCTCCCGTCCCCCCTGTGGCCGCCCGCCGTAGCAAGCTCTGCGCATTTTTCTTATTCGCACGAGTGCCCTGCCGTTTTCCTGTGCGGCGACTCCCGCTCGCAGGGCAGTGCCGTTCACACCGCGTGCCCCTGTCGCAGAGCTGTACGGGCGAGGCGCGCGCCACTAGCAGAGCGCGACACCGCCGCGATGGCGGACATCGACGAGCTGGCGCTGGCCGGCGGCGACGGCCTGGAGGACGACCTGCTGGACAGTCTCAACGAGGCGGACAACAACGGCAACGACACGTCCACCGCCAGTCTGGACGGCGACCAGAGCATGGACGACCCGGTACGGCGGGCCGTCAGTAGGCGGAGGCCGGAAGGAGTGTTGTGCCGTGTGCGTGCACTTGTGAGACGATTGGAGATGCTGGTGGTGTCGCCCGAGTCGAATGTTTGGTACAACTGCACCTGGTATAACCTGGCCGTGACCCGGGGTCGGTCTGGCAGCGGTCAGGTCACGTGGCCGCCGCCGAGCCGTGGTGGGCGGGGGAATTCCGGGCGGGTGCCCGTCGCTCATCGGGCCAGCGGGTCGGTACCGCCGCATACGTCATTTTGTTTTTGCGATATTCAAGCATTTGACATCTGGTGGGGCATGCAGATTCGCCATGAAAATGATATTGCTTAAAAGCCATTATTGTTATTTTGTATTCTGGCTGGGATCAATAGGGCTGTTTGGACCGAGACATTTTATGTTCTAAGAAAAGGTGAGATTAGACAGGATGTCCGAGGATTGAGAAGGATGTCGATGGGCGCCATATGACCATAGCAGTGGAAGCGCTCGAAAGCCCAAATAACTAACTAACTAACGAAAGACGTCGATTTACCATTAGTTGGGTGGAGTTTCTATCAGTCTCGACAAAAACAAACAAAAGGTACGCTGTGTGGTGCAGGGGTGTCGCGGCGACGAAGCTGACGCGGCGTGTCTGGCGTGTTCCGCAGGAGTTGGCGGCAATAAAGGCGCGCGTGCGCGAGATGGAGGAGGAGGCCAACAAGCTGCGCCAAATGCAGTCGGAGGTGGACAGACAGATGAACCTGGGCAGTCCCACTACAGGTAGTGACACCGGCCACTGCCACATGGGCGCTGTATGACCTCTGTAGTCGAAGCGCCCCTAAACCCCAATAACTAACTAACTAACGGCCATCGCCACGGCATGGTGACTGCTGCGCCACAGTAGCTGCCACAGTACGGCCGCTGCCACGGCATGGTGACTGCTGCGCCACACTAGGCTGCCACAGTACGGCCGCTGCCACGGCATGGTGACTGCTGCGCCACACTAGGCTGCCACAGTACGGCCGCTGCCACGGCATGGTGACTGCTGCGCCACAGTAGGCTGCCACAGTACGGCCGCTGCCACGGCATGGTGACTGCTGCGCCACAGTAGCTGCCACAGTACGGCCGCTGCCACGGCATGGTGACTGCTGCGCCACAGTACGGCCCCTGCCACGGCATGGTGACTGCTGCGCCACACTAGGCTGTCACAGTACGGCCGCTGCCACGGCATGGTGACTGCTGCGCCACAGTAGCTGCCACGACACGGTGACTGCTGCGCCACAGTAGCTGCCACAGTACGGCTGCTGACACGGCATGGTGACTGCTGCGCCACAGTAGGCTGCCACAGTACGGCCGCTGCCACGGCATGGTGACTGCTGCGCCACAGTACGGCCCCTGCCACGGCATGGTGACTGCTGCGCCACACTAGGCTGCCACAGTACGGCCGCTGACACGGCATGGTGACTGCTGCGCCACAGTAGCTGCCACGACACGGTGACTGCTGCGCCACAGTAGGCTGCCACAGTACGGCCGCTGCCACGGCATGGTGACTGCTGCGCCACAGTAGCTGCCACAGTACGGCCGCTGCCACGGCATGGTGACTGCTGCGCCACAGTACGGCCCCTGCCACGGCATGGTGACTGCTGCGCCACACTAGGCTGTCACAGTACGGCCGCTGCCACGGCATGGTGACTGCTGCGCCACAGTAGCTGCCACGACACGGTGACTGCTGCGCCACAGTAGCTGCCACAGTACGGCTGCTGACACGGCATGGTGACTGCTGCGCCACAGTAGCTGCCACGACACGGTGACTGCTGCGCCACAGTAGCTGCCACAGTACGGCCGCTGCCACGGCATGGTGACTGCTGCGCTACACTAGGCTGCCACAGTACGGCCGCTGCCACGGCATGGTGACTGCTGCGCCACAGTAGCTGCCACGACACGGTGACTGCTGCGCCACACTAGGCTGCCACAGTACGGCCGCTGACACGGCATGGTGACTGGGCCTCGGCACCTCAGTGGACAGGCTGAGCGTCTAGGCCACCAGAGGTATGGAGTTCGGTTCCCCGCGTTGTCTGCCAGGATGAGAGGCAGTCCGCCAAGGTGGGAGTCAGTCTGTCAGGGTGAGAGGCAGCCCGCCACGGCGAGATGCAGCTTGTCAGAGTGAGAGGCAGCCTGTCAGGGTGAGAGGCAGCCCGTCAGGGTGAGAGGCAGCCCACCACGGTGAGAGGCAGCTCGCCACGGTGAGAGGCAGCTCGCCACGGTGAGAGGCAGCTCGCCACGGTGAGAGGCAGCTCGCCACGGTGAGAGGCAGCTCGCCACGGTGAGAGGCAGCTCGCCACGGTGAGAGGCAGCTCGCCACGGTGAGAGGCAGGCGGTGCCGTGTGGCCTCAGCTGCTCAGTGCGTCGTGAAGCCACAAATAACAATATTGGTGGTTGCCACACCATTTCGCTGCTATGTCACAGTCACTGCCGCACCATGTCGCTGCTATGCCACAGTCACTGCCGCACCATGTCGCTGCTATGCCAGTCACTGCCGCACCATGTCGCTGCTATGTCACAGTCACTGCCGCACCATGTCGCTGCTATGCCACAGTCACTGCCGCACCATGTCGCTGCTATGCCACAGTCACTGCCGCACCATGTCGCTGCTTTGCCACAGTCACTGCCGCACCATGTCGCTGCTATGTCACAGTCACTGCCGCACCATGTCGCTGCTATGCCACAGTCACTGCCGCACCATGTCGCTGCTATGCCACAGTCACTGCCGCACCATGTCGCTGCTATGCCACAGTCACTGCCGCACCATGCCGCTGCTTTGCCACAGTCACTGCCGCACCATGTCGCTGCTTATGCCAGTCACTGCCGCACCATGTCGCTGCTTTGCCACAGTCACTGCCGCACCATGTCGCTGCTTTGCCACAGTCACTGCCGCACCATGTCGCTGCTTTGTCACAGTCACTGCCGCACCATGTCGCTGCTTTACCACAGTCACTGCCGCACCATGTCGCTGCTATGCCACAGTCACTGCCGCACCATGTCGCTGCTATGCCACAGTCACTGCCGCACCATGTCGCTGCTATGCCACAGTCACTGCCGCACCATGTCGCTGCTATGCCACAGTCACTGCCGCACCATGTCGCTGCTATGTCACAGTCACTGCCGCACCATGTCGCTGCTTTGCCACAGTCACTGCCGCACCATGTCGCTGCTATGCACAGTCCTGCGCACCATGTCGCAGCTATGTCACAGTCACTGCCGCACCATGTCGCTGATTTGCCACAGTCACTGCCGCACCATGGTATAGCGCACTATCACTGCAGCAGCACAGTCACTGCCGCACCATGTCGCTGCTTTGCTACAGTCACTGCCGCACCATGTCGCTGCTTTGCCACAGTCACTGCCGCACCATGTCGCTGATATGCGCACCATCACTGCCGCACCACTGTCACTGCCGCACCATGGTCATAGCGCACCATCAGTCGCAGCATGCACAGTCACTGCCGCACCATGTCGCTGCTATGTCACAGTCACTGCCGCACCATGTCGCTGCTATGCCACAGTCACTGCCGCACCATGTCGCTGCTATGCCACAGTCACTGCCGCACCATGTCGCTGCTTTGCCACAGTCACTGCCGCACCATGTCGCTGATTTGCCACAGTCTGTACCATGTCGCTGCTTTGCCACAGTCACTGCCGCACCATGGTATAGCGCACCATCACTGCAGCAGCACAGTCACTGCCGCACCATGTCGCTGCTTTGCCACAGTCACTGCCGCACCATGTCGCTGCTTTGACACAGTCACTGCCGCACCATGGTATAGCGCACCATCACTGCAGCAGCACGGTCACTGCTGGCTGCAGCGCCAGCACTGCCTTGTGTTTGTGCTCCGTGTCGCTTTGCGCTTACAGCAACTTTGCTTAGAATCCCACAGCTTGGAAGCTTCATAATTACGTGTGCAGTCGCAGTTGTTAGGCAGACGATGGCTAGCCGGTTGAGTTAGACGTACCATTGCATGCAATGCATTTGGGCACCTGCATTGTGGCGATGGTGGAGTGGAGCAGACTCAAGGATTGGTTAATTTTCTGATGCCTATGGCTTACTATTGTTCTGAAATGTCTGTCATAATCGAATGTGTTGTAATCAGCGGTCCATCGAGATATGATAACTGTACGACGCTGCTGTGAGCGCTTGTTGGGCGCAGCACGAACGAATAGCTGGATTGCTCATTGAACGTACTCTGGCGTTGAAACATGACCGATGCAAATGACTGTTGAGCAAACTTGCGGACACACAATGTAAGCCACTGACACGGTTTTGCTTGTTCGCTTCGGAAGAAATTCCTCTCGATTGGCATTTCTAGCAATTTTCAAGACCCGCTTGCCATGTGGGATACTTCATTCCCCAACAGGATAAGGGAGGACTATACATCACCCGCGATCCCCAGTTTTCATCTTCAATTGATTGCATCTGTTGAAGTATCTTTTTCAATTGATGCATCACGCGACGTCGAACCAATTATTTCGCGGGAATGTAGATAACCACCCCAGATTCGTGGTACAAATATTAGCAAACGGGACTTACGGGACTTAGCAAACCCTAGAAACGTTCGTGGTATTTTTATTATATGGCCCATCATGGTGGTCACGGTGATATGATTGTTTCGGGGAATGCTTGCACAATTCCACAACAATGCATGTGAATGACATCCCGGCAGCTGAAATGGTTTTTACGTTTTGACCGCATTACTAAAAGCCTGATATTTGCATTTTTAACGCAACGTTTCGTGTCCTGCTTTCTTCACCTAGAATGTCCCCTTTTTATCAGTTTCCATCACGATATTCCTGTGCAGTACCCCAATTGTTTGTTCGGCGAAAACGTTTTGTGGCGCACTTCCCACGCCGGTCCACGATGCGTTCACCGGCCATGCCACTTAAAATGGCCGCGAAGTGCGAACGCGCCATCACCGCTCTGCACCAAACACGACACGACGCCCAGTCGAGCGCGTGCGGCAGGGCAGCCCAATGGCAGTGGACGTCCGCTCTTGTCCGTCTGAGCCTGTCCGTCGAGAACGTGGAGGCGGACGTCCACAGACTTCCACTGGAGAGAGACTGGAGACAGACTGGACTTGGGACAGACTTCCTCTGGCTTATAATCGTGCCCTGTTGGGTGTGTCCAAAGCCAGCGGCCAGCCCGCCGAACCTGTCCGTTGAAAGGGTGCAGACGGATGTCCACAGCCTCCACTGGCTTACAATCGTGTCGTGTCGGATGTTCAGAGCCAGCCGCCAGCCCGCCGAACCTGTCCGTTGAAAGGGTGCAGACGGATGTACACAGCTTCCGCTGGCTTACAATCGTGTTGTGTCGGATGTTCAGAGCCAGCCGCCAACCCGCTGAACCTGTCCGTCGAGGAAAAGATGGAGGTGGACGCGCGCTCCATCTACGTCGGCAACGTGGACTACGGTGCGGCCGCCGAGGAGCTGGAGCAGCACTTCCACGGCTGCGGCTCCGTCAACCGCGTCACCATCCTCTGCAACAAGTACGACGGCTCGCCCAAGGGCTTCGCCTACATCGAATTCGCCGACAAGGACTCGGTGCAGACGGCGATGGCCCTGGACGAGTCGCTGTTTCGCGGCCGTCAGATCAAGGTGAGCTCTGGTGGCTTGCCACTGGCTTATTGCCATGGTGATGATGAACGTCTGGTGACTAGCCGTTGCGCAAGATGGCTGCCAGAAAACGGCTGCCGCTGCAGCCTTGCGTGCGCGGCTGTGCCGTCCGTGACAGCGCTGGCGGACGCTGGCGGACGCTGGCGGACGAGCATCGGGACCGTGGCCCGGCGCTCGTCGGTCGAGTTTTCCCGAACTTTGACACTTAATTGGCATGTTTCGAAGTCTAAGAACATTGTACTGGAGAAATACTGTCTTAAATGAACGCACGGAATGTTAGCTGTTCAAATCTGAGGAGCGTTTTTCGAAATCTGAGAAAAAATTTCCCCCAACCGGCTGAAAATCAGCCTTCTGGATCCGGCAGTGCGCGACAGTGATCAAATGTGGTTGGAAATCAGCGGGGCGTACCACATGCCACCCCGCAATGCCATATTTACAACTCTAGTCTCTCAACCCTCGACCAGTATGCGTCGCGTCTTTCGAGCTGTCCAACGCCTTCCCACGAGCCGTCCGTGAGTGGCGATGGTTATTGGTTTTACGACACGTCGACCGTTGAGTCATGTAGCGTCGCCAATCTCTCACGCCGATTGGTCGCGGGCGAAGAGTAGCGACAGGTGAGACTCGAACCCACGATCTTTCGATTGTGAGCCGGGCAACTTACCCCTAGACTACTCGTCCCCGTCCATGAGTGGCGCGCGTTGCGCTGGGCCCGCCGGATGTGACGGGCGGTGGCCGGCAGCCGTCGCCGCGCCTGTTGACCGGCCGGCGCGTCGGCAGGTGATGCCGAAGCGCACCAACCGTCCGGGCATCTCCACCAGCAACCGGCCGCCGCGCAGAAACTGCCGCTGCCGGGGCGGCTTCCGCGGCTTCCGCGGCCGGCGTCCCAGGTGAGTCGCACCGCGCCGCCGGCCCGCGGCTGTCCGAGCAGGAGACTGCGCCACCGGCCGGCGGCTGTCTGAGCAGGAGACTGCGCCACCGGCCGGTGGCTGTCTGAGCAGGAGACTGCGCCTCCGGCCAGCGGCTGTCTCAGCAGGAGACTGCGCCACCGGCCGGTGGCTGTCTGAGCAGGAGACTGCGCCTCCGGCCGGTGGCTGTCTGAGCAGGAGACTGCGCCGCCGGCCAGCGGCTGTCTGCCGAGTCGGAGACTACGCCGCCGGCCGGCGGCTGTCTGAGCAGGAGACTGCGCCACCGGCCGGTGGCTGTCTGAGCAGGAGACTGCGCCTCCGGCCGGCGGCTGCCTCAGCAGGAGACTGCGCCGCCGGCCAGCAGCTGTCTGCCGAGTCGGAGACTACGCCGCCGGCCGGCGGCTGTCTGAGCAGGAGACTGCGCCGCCGGCCGGCGGCTGTCTGAGCAGGAGACTGCGCCGCCGGCCGGCGGCTGTCTCAGCAGGAGACTACGTCGCCGACCGGCCAGCTCGCCAACAGTCGCTGGGAGGCTGTGGCGCTGGCCAGGCGGCTGGCGTGCAGTGGCGAGATGGGAGCGGCGTGGAGCCTGTCCGGCCCTCCAGCCCGACTGCCAGAGGTGTTTACTTGGTGCGGCGACGTCGGACCGTCTCCACGTGACCAGTTAAAGATAGCCCATTGTGCATGCACGTATCCCCGTTTTGTTGTTTCTTCGCCCTTGCTTTCGGGTATGCGTTTCAGGCGTGATATCTGGCTTTTTCCGTGTGATATTCTGGTCAGTCCTTCGGCCTGGGTATGTCGCAGCCAGTTATAATGCAGGGGTATTGGTGGTGCTTTCTGAACACCAAATATTCACCCGCCCTGATCCACGTCCTAGCATTTCGGTTTAAATATCCCACTGGAATGATCAGTAAGTATGTGAAGTGAGGTTAGTTGAGACTCCAAGTAAATTGAGCCACTCCCATTATCTCACCTTCCATGGTGTCATGACAACTTACGAGCCACTTGCCCGCACTTCGAAGTAAGTCTCCATTTTTCGTTGGACGGGGAGCCCGGGAGCGGTAGACATCTGGTGAGCCTTGAACAATTAAAAAAAAAGTTTGAAGTTATTTTTCCTTCACTTGAAAATGTTTTATTTTCGTTGGTTCGTAACAGATAGACTTCGGAACATAGCACACAATTGTAGGCATGCGTTTTATCTGGCAATCCAGCCAAGTCACTGGCGTGGGATGATCAAGAGATGGGCGACCGTATTCTATTTGAAGTGAGGTAGGTACCATTTGGGCAGTCGCGACCGGGGTAAAACGAGGCGCCGTTGAGCCGTGGTCTATTAATGTATTGCATGTTGCTGACATTTTCCTCATGGAATTTGAAATATATTGGCATAAAATTGTTGTTCAGCCTATTGGCGTTGAGCATATTTATATGTTATTAATTATGGTGTGGCAAGACTAGATGAAAGGGCGGTGAAAATTTATGTCCGACGTATGTTATGTCGTATTTTTATTCCTTCGTGCTTTTCACCAGAACACGTTAGGTGACAAAAAGTGACAATAAGTAGCCTGCAATACTAAAAGTAACACTCACCAGTAGTCGTAATAGCACTTGTTTACATAAATAAGGCTTGTGATCAAATTACATCACCAATAGGTCCAACTTACCCCACGCCCTAGGTAAGTTGAGACGAGGGCGATACATCAAAGCAACTCAAAATATCACTGATTTATCATTGAGGAAAGTTTTATGCGGGCGCTGTATAACATATACAGTTGATGCCCCCTAAACCCCAATAACAACGAAAAATGTATGCGACTGATTTGTGCCCAACTGATCACCCTTTCAGAAAATAGGCACAAATAATAAATCTGTCTCACTATTTTCGATCAAGACCCTCTGACGTAAAAATTGGCTCAACTTCCTTTGACTTCCTTCCCTCGGCTCGATTTCCCTCAGGTAGTAAGTAATAATTAGGAAGGCATAGGCAGTAACTAATGGACGTTCTCAATCACCATTTGCCCAGGTACATGATGTTCTTCATCAACGCAAGTGCATGATTTCCGCGGAAGGTCCGTCCAGCTGCTGAAGATGCATGGTGCTCAGTTCCTGCCTTTCTTTTACAACAATGCTTATTCTTCCAGACACCGCCGGTCAAGCTTCTACTCGCCCTACTGAGGCTCATCATCGTGGCGTTGGTGTCGGCACCGCCATCCAGTGTCCAGTTCGCGAAGCTGAATTCACCAGTGGTGGAAGCAGGAACGGCGCCACGGTCGGCGAACAACGCTTTCTGATCATTTTCACCGGTGCGATTGTTCGATTTGTCGTCTCTGCCGCCGGGCGATGGGCCGTGCGATGTCGCCGGCGGCCGGACCGTGTCAGCCGCGCCACACACGCGGCGAACTATCCAGTGTCTGCTCGCGCGCGTCTCCTGTCTCTCTCCGTTTCTGCGGCAACTGTGCCGCAGGGGCCGCGCCGGGCCCGCAGCGTGTCGGTAGTTTCGGCTGAGTTGGCTTCTGCCACTGGTGCGTCGTGCGTCCGATGCATGCGCCGACGCGTGTGAACTGGGCAAGTGGCCGCTATGTCAACACGACTATTGTCTGCATGACGGCTGGCTCTTCAGGCGTGCCGGAATCGCCGTTCGTTTGTCTTGTTCGCGCCTGCTGCTGACAAGGTGCAGCGACTACCATGCAAAGTTGCAAAAGTACACCAGGAGCAGTTGAGGAAATGAAACGTTGCTGCGGGCGTTTTGCGTTTTGCTGCCTCTGAGGGTGGCGGACTGGCGCGCGATCCACTGGCGCCTCGGGTTACAGCTGGTTCGGTACGGGTCCGGACGGCGACCCGTGCCGCGGTGGACGGGTAGCCCTCGTGTTCCGGCCCGTATGGAGCGTCAGACTCACGCGCAGGTGGCCAGGTGGCGCCATCAGACGCCGGCGTCTTATGGTAGCCCCGGTGAACGTCTGCTTTCTGCAGTGACTCTTCCATGCGCACGCGTGCACATGAGTACTGATCTTTGGTCCGTGGGCCTCACTTGGTTTGTGGGAAATTTCGAATATGATACAGGAAATAAAACGTTATTGACATATCGTGGTGGCTAGCTGCTGCAGACCAGTGCGTTTTGAAGTATGGCACTGCTGTGCTGCTGTTGAGAGATCTGGACAAAATCCAATGGATATTCCTACGCGTCTTTGCCTGCCATTGCGCAGTCAGGGCGTGGGATTGTTGTCTAGCGTATGATACTCATTCCCAACTATATAGGATTATGTGGCGTTACCTGCATATGGAGGTAACGAGTCCGTAATAAGTGTGTGCGGATGCTTCGATACGGGTTGCTACGGCTGGTGGCAGCGTCAGCGTAACTGCGCTCAGACACTCGCGGCGAGCCACCGCTGCACCCCGCTGGCCGCGCCTCTGCCGCTCGGCTCAGTTGAGCCCTGAGGGTGTGGTCACGTGGTGCGTGATTGGTTGGCCTGGCCGTGCGGCCTGGTGTGTGGTGCGGACTCGACCGGCCCAGGCTCTGAGACCTGCGTGAGGTGGCTGATTGTGCGCGGGAAGTCAAAGCTGCGTGGACGACGACTCTGCGGGCGACGACGCATGGTATGTGATCATGTATCTGGTGTGGGCATCTGTGTGGACATGGATGGACTGGGGACAGTGACATGGATACGCTGGATACGCAGACGGAATTATGAGTGCATTGGTTATCAACAACGGAGTTCGCGTTGCAAATAAAAAAAGCTGTCGCTGTAATCATAAAGAAATATTTTAGAGTGCAATACGCAATATAGGATTCGATTGTTAGAGTTGCATCTATGCAGTTGATGTTACAGCCGCGACATCTGGTGATATTACGTTGTGCACACATATTTGAGTCCCTTCTTGACATTTTTCAATACTGGTCAATCAGCCCGGATCCGGGTGCGCTGGTGTTGCCGGTACTACTAAACGTCAGTGCAATTGTAGTTATTCTGTGGATGCATTATTTTGTTTAAATTTTTTTCACGTGCCCTTCGATATTTGGTGCTGAAGGATCAATCTGACCTTCACATACCCAACCGTGTGCGGCCCACTATACGTGATGTAAACATTTCTGAGGGCATTGGAAATTGCCACCTCCATTGTTCGCCGTGTGGTCACGGAATATTCAGCGGAACCAATGAAGCAAATATTGTAACAATCCACGTTTAAATATACGCCAACCTTGTCTCTATCAAGTCCATCTCACCCCCGACCCACCCTTCCAATCATAACCGAACTGATGCCACCGTACCGAAAGTAACAGCTGGCTGAGAGGAAGAAGGTATTTAATGAATTTGGTTTCTGTAAAAAGTATGAATTTCACTTCTTCACCTAATGGTTGACTTCCCCTTAGGTTTCCCGTGGAAATCAATGGATGGTGCAAATCACGGCCCTTTTGATTTTTATCTCAATCGCCCGGTGTCTTCCCCAGATGGCCGTACACTTCTGCCTTGAGTCATTTCCCGGAGCATTACAAACTGCGGTCCCTGAGTGAAAATATGTACTACAAGTTGCGTTTATTTTAACCATAATTTAACGGGGACGAGTGGTCTAGGGGTAAGATGCTCGTCTCACAATCGAAAGATTGTGGGTTCGAATCTCACCTGTCGCTACTCTTCGCCCGCGACCAATCGGCGTGAGAGATTGGCGACGCTATATGACTCAACGGTCGACGTGTCGTAAAACCAATAACCAACCAAACATAATTTAACGTTACGCAAATTTTTCGCGTAATGTAACATACTTCCGGCACGAGCGTATGACCTAACGGAAGGCGACATCTTAGTTTCCCGACAACTGCACAAAGTGTGCCTCGGATGCCACATATGTGATGTCAAACGTTTCCCGGAGCTCTAGAAGCCGGGGCCCACGGAGTCCGCCGTGAGATCACACCGAAGATCAAACTGAGCAAGGAAAACATAGTATTTCCATTCATAGCCATGACACATGCATTAATTTGTATTCTGTGCAAACACTCCACAGCTCTAATCAGAACCAAATAATAATAAACCTAACTGAATGAAGAAATGGTTTGAGGAGAGCAGGGGTCATCACTTTCAATTTTTAACTTAATCATTAATTTACCCTAAGTTTAACATGGGACCATATATAGGGTGGAAAACACGATTCCTTAGATTGTTCCTTAAAATACGCCGTATATTCGCTGGATGATGATACTTATACATGCCGACCCTAATTAAGTTCGTAGCCAGTAATTATGCCTGCAGACATTTCACGGGGTATTGGAAACGGGAGTAGTTAATAAGATCTACTTTCAAATCTATGTTCAGAAGACCTACTTTCAGAAGATCTATTTTTACAATATCTACTATCGGGTCTGACTGTTCAGAAGATATACTCGGGAGGGAATGTTCACAAAATCTCAAGTCTGGATGTTCAAAAGATCTACAAATAAGCCCTGCCTGTTGAAATCTGAACAGGCGGGGCTTATTTGTAGATCTAGAAGTAGATCTTTGAAGATCTACTTCCCAATGAAAATGTTAAGGTCTATTTATGCCTGGACATGTTCAGAAGATCTACTCTCAATTCTGATTGTTCAGAAGATCTACTCAGAGGAGAAAATGTTCACAAGGTCTACTCCCGGGTCTGAATGTTGAGAAGATCACTACCAGGTCGGAATGTTCTGAAGATCTACAAATATGCCGCAAATGTTCAAAAGGTCTACTAAAAGCTGGAAATGTTACGTACGTAGTTTTGTCGCTAAAACTACGCCAGGATACGTAGTTTTGTCATGTATGTCCTCATCCTGTATGCACTGTACATATAAGGGAATATCTTTTCGAAAAATAATCTGAGAACAGTCTATGAACATAATCCTCTTCTGGGCCTCCAGTATAACCGCTCAGCACATGAATCGGTCACTTGTACACTCGCCTGCAGTGAAATGTTGTAGGGGACCCATAACTATGGCTGGCTGAGAGGAACGTAGGCTGTGTCGCGCCACACCAATAATTACTGGTAGGCTGCGCCGCTTCACAGTTGTGTTGCGTGACAGCTTCACCACGGGCAAGTGTCCGAGCCAAAGGTGACAATTTGCACTGCAGCCATGAAGTGAGAAACACTGGTCTACGCTGCTCCCGCCTTGCATTCCTCGGTCGGCCAAACAACGTTGGCAGTTCAACGAGCAGGCTACCAAGGGACTCCTGTCGACGAGCAACAATTGATAGCGGCGGATTTCTGACACCGGGAACACATAATGAGCTGGAAGGGTTCGGTTGCAAGGATGTAGTGAAAGGATATGGGAGGTTTATGATGTCAGTGAAGCATTATCTGGCCCAAAAATATTAATACAATGTCCAACTTGTCTACTTTTTAGAAATGTAGTTCAAATTCTTGCTGGGGTAGCTTTATGGACCAGGATCGAATTGCTAAGCAGAGCTTGTTGCGCGAACCCTGGCCTCACCACCCAATCCATGAATTGCAGTTTTACAGTAGAAATTTGGCAAAAAAAATGCTTCACGTGCTGTCAATACACCGACACGGCCACCCCGGTAGCTCGCTCTCGACCTTATCGTGCCAATTGCCAACTGATCCTCCCGTCCGGGGGCTAAAAGCGGGCCCACGAAGCGACTCGAACCCAGTCTCGTCAAGAAAGGGGAGACCGGTGCGGGATTGCGCTCCAACCAAGTTAGCCACCGGTACAAGTCCCGAGAAGGCACTTGCTGGCTTAATTCAGATTCACTGACAAGTATATTAGTTGCTTGATTAAGTTACGCCTATTTCATTGAGAATCACAAGTTGTTGGGCGTTAGGCGTGTGCTGTATGATATATTAGTATTCATTGTATATGTTGTGCACTGTATTGCAAGCGACATACTCAGATTTACGTGAAGATAAAATATTTCTTCCCGCGGATACCATCCAACTATTTTACCACAAAACGTTTTTGCTTATATTGCTTCAGCACGACATGTAGCCGGACCATCCGTCATTCGTAGTGTGAAACCACCGTTAATTATTGGAAGACTGAGCAGGATTTATTGCAATAGTTGTGTGTTGAATTGCAGCATGGGGAGCATCAATAATGCCCCATGGGGCCAGTGCAATACGTTTTCCAGCACCAAGGCGTGCTTTTGAAAAATGTCTGGAACAAGGACAAACTAATTTGCAGCAACCTGGATAGCTTACCAGATGAAATGGCTTCAACGGTGTGTGTGTGTGTGTGTGTGTGTGTGCGCGTGCGTGCGTGCGTGCGTGTGCGTGTGCGTGTGTGTGCGTGCCATGAAATATGCCTTCGACGTTCGACAAACTTGACCCTTTGATTCAATGAAAATTGTTAATTTCTGTAAATATTCTGGAATACGACAGGAAATCAGCCCTGAAGCAAATATTGCACACTGGGAGAAAATGTTTTTCTCACTTCAACGCCTTTAAGGCGCGTATTTTGTGATCCGTGTCGGCGCCAAGTCGAGGTTATAGCGTAGGCTCTGATAACATAAACCCAATCGTGCAAATCCAGGTTACCATGTTACTTGTGTCCCGAATTTAGCGTGTCATCAATGCCTCGATATGGTAGTCCGACCAACCATGAACCTCCTGGACCGTCACCAGCCCACCCTCGCCGGGGTCACATGATAAGCGCCGGATGCGTATAAGAAACCGAACCCTCCTTGCCGTGACCTGTTCGATTCCATGGCGATGATGTTGATAAAACTGCATTGTTCTGTGCTTAATAGTTGCGAATTTTTAGCCTATGAAAAGCGATATGGCTTGCAGGAGCCGAGTCAACCCATGGCGGCAATTCAACTTGAGAAAATTCAGCTAGCTTAGTCAAAACTCCGGTCTCCAATCTCCCTCGTTCAATAACACCCGAAGGGGACGAGTGGTCTAGGGGTAAGATGCTCGTCTCACAATCGAAAGATTGTGGGTTCGAGTCTCACCTGTCGCTACTCTTCGCCCGCGACCAATCGGCGTGAGAGATTGGCGACGCTACATGACTCAACGGTCGACGTGTCGTAAAACCAATAACCAACCAACCAATAACACCCGAAGAGGGTTCAAAGGAAGCAACCACATTATATCAACTGGTATGGCAAGTGTCATCTTAATCCTTTGCATCGTTTCCCACGGTCTTCGAAGCACTTCATTTACGCATTCAGACATTATATTATATATATATATATATATATATATATATATATATATATATATATATATATATATATGTATGTATATATGTATGCATATATGTATTTATATATATATATATATATATATATATATATATATATATATATATATATATGTATATATATATATATGTATATGAATATATACATACCTGTATGGCCTAACTTTATCGCGTTAAATGAGTGGATCTACCCATTCAACGATGGTTTCAGCCCCACCCCAAATTTGCTGAGCTTTCGCATGGAGCCTATAGGCATTGTCTGGAAGGAATTACTTCAAAACGTCTTTGAACCAATCGCTCACATCCAACATTTTTTTTCAGCATCTCAAACCATGCATAGAACGCCACTGTTGTAATTGAAAGAAAAGAAAATATCTGAGGCTTCCAAAGGATACTAATCCGAAACGTAATTCTACACAGCATCATCACACGTCACGGTTCGTTGGAAAGGCTCAGACTGCACAAAGTACGATAATATGCAAAGAAGCATTGAAACCCTGAGCATGTCCTAGCTACGAAGAGCCAGTGATGTTACTAAGCATATTGCATGCATTTATGTCATGCAAGTATGCTTGCAAAGTGATACCGGCTAAAATAAATGCTCACCTCAACAATTGCAGCATCTTCCTCTGGAGTGGTTGTCCGCTTGCGGCCAGACCCTTCCCTTGTCCTCGTACGCAACGCGTTTTCGGCCTGATGCGGTTCCACCACTTCGCCACCGTCTGTGCGATCCTTCCAATTCTTCTGTCGCATTCATTGTTACTGAATCATAATTCCTTGAAGTTGGCTAATCTTCCCTTTTCAAAATAATTTAAGTGGCAGCCCATGTCTGCGTTATAAACGATCCAATGCTGTCGGTGCGACTGAGGCGCAAATGCAGTGACATCACTGACCTGCCTGTCCTAGAGGCTGCAGAGCAAATGGTCAAGTGATCATCGAAGAGGCAGATTCCCATCCATGGACACTGGCCCCTGGGCAATCTGGTAGACTGTCACGTGACGCCTGATTGTGAAGCTGCGCACCAAGAATGATGGATGGCCCGGTTACATTTCGTGCTGAAGCAATATAAACTAAACACTTCCTATTGTAAAATAGTTTGATGGAATCCGCTCCAAGTAAAATTTTATCCGCGTAGAAATCTGAATATGTGGCTTCCAATACAGCGCACAATGTGTACATAAATCATAATTATTTATCACACAACATAGGCCGTACGCTCAAAAACGTATGATTATCAACGAAACAGACTTATTTTAATCGTTATTAATCGGGTTGTCAATGAATATGATTTAAGCAAGCAAGTGCCGCCTAGGTATTTGCCGCCCCGGTAGCTCAGTTGGCTTGGGCACTGGCCTGTGCTGGTCTCCCCTGTCATTTCACTGGAACATTTGCCTGCGATTATCGAGCGCTAGTTGTGCCACACATCAGACACTCCGTCCAACTGGACGGCAGTGCGACGCAGAGACAGATGGCTAAGGGTTAGAAAATCATCACCCTTGCTGTCCTTCTGATGTCCGGTCGCAAAACAACACTTTTCGCTTAAGCGCATCTTCGATGTCACGGGAAATCTCCATTGGAGTCTGCCGTTGACCACGTCGCGTAGCATGACGTGTGCCTCCTCCACAGGATACTGATGTCACAGGAGCCCACCGCACTGTACGGACAGATCGCACAGAACCTCGACCTCGCATCTCGTGTTGCACCCAGTAGCGCTGCCATGATCTTCATAAGTGGGGGCTGACCAAAAAAAAACATGCGGAGAAATGGCGAAAGCCTTCGACATGCGAATCGTGCCGAAAATGTATTGTTTTGCGTGATGAAAATCTCAAGAGTTCTCGTCTGATGTAGTGTATTCTTGGTTGCTAGATGCCTGGGGAGGGGTGGGGGCTTTGGCTGCACCTCTAAGTGCACCAGACAGTCAGGCATGCCGCAGCTGCAGCATGCTGCGGGAACACCGCTCTCGTTCTGGTGTTCGCCTGTTGCCCCTGAAGAAGACATAATACAGAAACGTCGGGCATTGCTGCTATCAAATTATGTGCTAATCTTAGTATTCAACCTAATGCAATTGAAGGTCGTCATCCTACGTCAATTTTACCTGTCCTTGAGCATGTGAATGACTATTGCGTATTTCTATGCGGTTGGGGCGGTTTCTGTCGGCACGCTAAAATGTACAGTCTGTAAGTGCGCGCGGCCGACCACAGCGAAGAACAGCTGGAGGATGCTGCAGGCACATCGTGGTCGATGGACGGCGCGGCTGGAAGTGGCCGCGGCGCTCCAGTCGGCACCAGGGCGGTGCCGAACGGGGACACGTTGACGGACAGGGCGGCACCAGGGCGGCACCAGGGCGGCGCTCCAGTCGGCACCGGCGGTGCCGCACGGGGACACATTGACGGACAGGGCGGCACCAGGGCGGCACCAGGGCGGCACCAGGGCGGCACCAGGGCGGCGCTCCAGTCGGCACCGGCGGTGCCGCACGGGGACACATTGACGGACAGGGCGGCACCAGGGCGGCACCAGGGGGGCGCCCCCGCGGCCGGCGGTGCCGCACGGGGACACATTGACGGACAGGGCGGCACCAGGGCGGCACCAGGGCGGCACCAGGGCGGCACCAGGGCGGCACCAGGGCGGCACCACGGCGGCACCAGGGCGGCACCAGGGCGGCACCAGGGCGGCACCAGGGCGGCACCAGGGCGGCACCAGGGCGGCACCAGGGCGGCACCACGGCGGCACCAGGGCGGCACCACGGCGGCACCAGGGCGGCACCACGGCGGCACCAGGGCGGCACCACAGGGCGGCACCAGGGCGGCACCAGGGCGGCACCAGGGCGGCACCAGGGCGGCACCAGGGCGGCCACCAGGGCGGCACCACGGCGGCACCAGGGCGGCACCAGGGCGGCACCACGGCGGCACCACGGCGGCACCAGGGCGGCACCACGGCGGCACCACGGCGGCACCACGGCGGCACCACGGCGGCACCAGGGCGGCACCACGGCGGCACCAGGGCGGCACCACGGCGATACCAGGGCGGCACCACGGCGGCACCACGGCGGCACCACGGCGACACCAGGGCGGCACCACGGCGGTACCAGGGCGGCACCAGGGCGGCACCACGGCGGCACCACGGCGGCACCACGGCGGCACCACGGCGGCACCAGGGCGGCACCAGGGCGGCACCAGAGCGGCACCAGGGCGGCACCACGGCGGTACCAGGGCGGCACCAGGGCGGCACCAGGGCGGCACCAGGGCGGTACCAGGGCGGCACCACGGCGGCACCACGGCGGCACCAGGACGGCACCAGGGCGGCACCACGGCGGCACCAGGGCGGCACCACGGCGGTACCAGGGCGGCACCAGGGCGGTGCCGCACGGGGACACATTGACGGACAGGGCGGCACCAGGGCGGCACCACGGCGGCACCAGGGCGGCACCACGGCGGCACCAGGGCGGCACCACGGCGGCACCAGGGCGGCACCAGGGCGGCACCACGGCGGCACCACGGCGGCACCACGGCGGTACCAGGGCGGCACCAGGGCGGCACCAGGGCGGCACCACGGCGACACCAGGGCGGCACCACGGCGGTACCAGGGCGGCACCAGGGCGGTACCACGGCCGCACCAGGGCGGCACCAGGGCGGCACCACGGCGGCACCACGGCGCCGCCGGCCGGTGCGGTCATGTTCATGTCCATGTCCATGATAATGGACATGGAATGCGAATTGCATTCCATGCGAATTGCGAATGCAATTCGCATTCGCATTCGCATTCAGCATCGTATTCGCATGCTCGCCGATTTCGTTCATTTCTGTCAGGATATGATCTTTGTCGCTTGGCAAAGTAAGGCAAACAACAATTATTCTGTAGGACGAGCAGTTTGATCTCCAGAGGTCAGGAAATGTCATTCGGGTCAAAAACGGGGTACGGCATAAAATTCAAAGTATTTCATTTATCCGAATGATTCCAACGCATAGATGTCCACTGCTCATCAAAATGCAGCACATCGAATTATGTGGCCTTCAATGTCACAGTTTGACCTCAGGTCACCAAAGTTGGTTTTACTCATGCGCTATATCTATTTACAGGGTACCAAATACAATCACGGTGACACATTATACATGCCTGCTTTTTGCAGGTAACAGTCTACATATCACGAATATAGAGCACATCAATCAAAATGACCCGTCATTCATCACCGTTCGCAAAAATGCCCCAAAATAGCAAACATATCAAATTCTTGCGTACCCGATAACTTCCGCAATATTCTGCTTTGCACCACGAAACAACACACACACACATTGGGTGTGGCTCATGGATGCAGCACATTGAAGCGTCTGACGTACAATCTCAAAGTTTGACCTATGTTCACAAAATGTTGTTTTGACCTTGCACTATTGCCATCTACTGGGTACGAATAATAGCTTCCAAAATACATTCATCGGATGGACATTAGCGCCGAATAATCTCCCATCGGGCAAGGAACCAACACATCCGAGCATGTGACCTTCAAGGTCAGCGTTTGACCTCAGGTCAGGTTTGATGAATTTCGGAAGGTTAAATTGGTTCACTGGGGGGGGCAAACGAAGCATTGCACGAAGCACGAAGCAAGGCCAAACATCTACTGGGGGTATGTGGGCAAAACGAAGCATTGAATGCAGACTATCTCAACACTGATACATGCACTATCAATACAAGAAGCAGCACACTGCTTGACCTCCCGGGCCCCGCCAACATCCCAGGTAAAGAAGAAGCAGACGGGCTTGCAAAGCAAGTCTTAGCATTGAACGCTTACTCCAGCATGAGATATTCGGTAGACGATTGCGAAGTATTCCTAGAACGCCACATTCGCCAACATCACCAGCACACATGGACACAACACAATTCAACACGACACAGATCCAACCACACGCACGACATCAAACCAACGGTAGACACATGGAACACATCAAATCAATCTCACCGACAAAAAGACACTCCGAGTCTGAACGATGCCTGCTGCAGGAGATGTCCCCCTCGCAACCCTTCAGGTCAAAGGCTGCGGGTCGCCGAGAGTGCAGGAGTCCCGTCAGGAGTTCCGGCAGGAGTTCCGGCAGCCACCCACGCTGGCTGCCGTCGTGGACTCACCTTCCCGGAACTATGCACCTGAAGCCCGATACCGTGCCGCTGTCGTATTGTCGAATTGTCGGTGACTCGTTGTTGGTGGGTCTCGGTGAGATTAAGGGTAGATTATTTTGCTGAACGAAAGGCCACTGAGCCGAGCCTCCGATGTTCGGTCTGACCGCACCAGTCTTCGATCGGGCCCCTCGAATAGATAGAAGTTCAACATAGAATCTTGTGATAGTAACCAATGCTGTTTCAAATAAACAGCTTTGGCGTTGCTGGGCACTCCACATAGCTCCTTGGAACTCAGGCCCAGCTAAATCACTGCCTTGCGTGGTGTTCTTCCGATGTGCATTGTATGTACATGCACGAACTCCAGCATGGGCATCCGCTGCAGTCGCTGACCTGATGCAGTTTTCGTGCCGGGTGCGGAACACGTGCTCGTTGGAAAATTCCTCGCCGGTCGGTACCAGATAGTGTTAAATTCAATACTTCCGGTCCGCTCGTGTGTCAGCCTGCCGTTCGAGCGCCGAGTTGGCGCGCCGAGCAGTGTAATCGCCAGCAAAATATTCGTGTACAGCCCACGCTATGACGTCACATGGCTACCCATGCATTCAGACGGCACGTGGCTGCCCATGCATTCAGGCGTCACATGGCTACCCATGCATTAAGACGCCACATGGCTACCCATGCATTCAGACAGCACATGGATATCCATGTATTCAGACGGTGTATGACCACCCATGTATTCAGACGGTGCATGGCTACCCATGCATTCAGACAGCACATGGATATCCATGTATTCAGACGGTGTATGACCACCCATGTATTATTTTTGTTTTTCCCTCTTCGGCTACTCCCCCTCTTTCCCGCGCCACCCCCTCTCCCCCGCCCGTTTAGTGTTTTTGTGTTATTATTATAAGTTATGCGCTACCTGCGTCCTTTCTTGCGGTCACGGTCTTGTCCGTCCGTCCCCCCCCAGATTACTTTTACGTCGACATAAAGGCAGTATGCCGTGCCGAGCGATGTGGCTCGAGACGTGCGACACGGCGGTGGCATGCACACGACATTTCCGCCCCGAGTTGTGTTCCCTGAACACTGCCAACATTAAAAAAATAATGTGCAATCAGACGCCGGGCATGGCTACGAGTGCTGTTTGATTGTCCCTGGCCAAACCATATCAACTCGCTAAGGACTCTGAACTTCCCCACGCGTGTCCAACTTCGTGTGCTGTATGTGCGACGTGGTGTCTGCCGGCTTTTGATCGACCTTGCAGAATGCAGAGCAACCGCCTAGGTTGCCCATCCCAGCTTGCCTAGACGTTGGATTGCATGCAGTCAAAAGTCATTCCCCTATGATAGCACAGCCTGCCTACATGTTGCTTTCAAGGAGCGTAGTGGGGACGAGTGGTCTAGGGGTAAGATGCCCGTCTCACAATCGAAAGATTGTGGGTTCGAGTCTCACCTGTCGCTACTCTTCACCCGCGACCAATCGGCGTGAGAGATTGGCGACGCCACATGACTCAACGGTCGACGTGTCGTAAAACCAATAACCACCTCAAGGAGCGCAGTGACGCTAGAAGGTACTTGTTATTGTTGTTGTTATTGTATATCACTGTCCAAATAAGGCACTCGATGCGATCAATCTGGTACGTATTTGGGCTAGGAGTCGCCTCCTCTGCGTTGATTTGGTATGTGGGTAGCTCAATATCAGACAGCACGCACCTGGCTCTCATAAATCTTATTTCATGTTCAGAATAACCTGGCGGTCGTCCTTCCCACCTGCAAGCAATCATGCCCGTCGAATTGGTTTCAGCTTGATTATGTTCACCCAGGAATGCACTATTTATGAATCGGTAATCAGTGGACTGTAGCCTACAGTGATTGCCATTGATTGTAGCAAATCGAAGATGGCAATATTAACCCTCGTACTCGGGGAGGATTTTTCACCCGTGGCAGAAAGAGAGAGAGATAGGGAGGGGAGAGAGAGAGAGAGAGAGAGAGAGAGAGAGAGAGAGAGAGAGAGAGAGAGAGAGAGAGAGAGGAGAGAGAGAGAGAGAGAGAGAGAGAGGGGGGGAGAGGCGGTCAGGAGAGCTTTATTGTTAACGTGCTTCACTTTCTGAAAGAAAGGCTTCGAGATCAAATTTTCGATCGACTGGAATTCCGACCGTTTGCGGCTAGCAGGCAATAGGCATGGGATTGACGCTCTTAAATATGATTGGCAGTGCAATGCGTCCTAAAGCGGCCTTCACCCCGTTTCATCTGGTCTGTTTCTCTGCACACATGTCGAAAGCCCTGTGCAATGGTCCATGTCGACTGATCGTACCTCGACTGACGTACACCTCTTCTCACCACAAGCCGTGCCTGGCTGGCTCGTGGGCGACTCCCGTTAGTGGTCGCCCCTGTGGCCTCTGTCGGCTGGTGCTGGAGTCATCGTTTTGTTCCGGTTCACTCTTCACGTTTGTTCATGGTGGCACTCTAAGTAATATTGACACTTAACGCCTATACAGCAATCTGTAATTGCTGTGGAACATCCGTCACCTTGTCTGTACCCGCTTGACAAGTGTCAATTCATTATGAATCGCTTCTATATTGTGCTACATGCAGCATTTGCCTTTCACATTTGTCTATCCTGGGCCCCGTGTCATTAAACGAAGCAATTATATAGAAGCACGAATCCACGGCAGCTTACATTGCCGTACTTTCACATGTCGTAACTTAGTACTTTCGTAGATTCGTGAATCATTTGGTAAAACAAGGTCACGGACTACTTGTGCTCTCGGAACTGATTTTGCTATGCAAACGCAAGTCACGAATTTGTGATATATACTTTGGTGCTCTCGAGTGTATCCAGGCAACATATAAAATATCCAGATCTTCAACATGTGCAGTGAAGAGCAGATAACGCACAGTGTATGACGCACAGTGGATGGGCGGATCCTGACCCGCCCACAGAATATCTCGAACAGTAAGAAGGCTACAGACACAAGGCGTTCAGTATAGGTGGCGATAGCGGCAGGGCCACGTCTAACAATATTTGTATTGGGGTGGGGGGGAAGAGGACTATGATCGAATTCAATGGGGTCAAGTCCTGGCTTTTCGAGCTCCCCTTCCCCCATAGTGGTGCTTAAGCAGTGGGTAATGTGACTTCACTGGGGGAGAGGGAGTAGTCCCGAGTAGGAGGGGGGCACGAACCCAAAGTTAATTCAAATGTTTTTTCAAATGTTAAATCGAAGTTTAAAGGAGGCCCTGGATGATTAAAACCCGCAGACTGGGTCGCTAAAGTGGCGTTAAAAGAGTTTTAACTTTTTAATGTGTCGTTGAGCATGAAGCTACGATCACGACCTGGTAAGAAATTGACATCTTTCGACACCAAATGGTTTCAGAACAATATGCGAAGCTCTACGTCATCAGCCCTGGTCTGCGTCTGTAGTGCGCTTAGATTTATGTTGGTTGGTTCATCTGGTGGACTACATTTTACACACAAAAACACAAGATGACATTTAGCACTTCCTTCAGATATATTGTCATCATAAGATGCACATCTTGTTTGCTATTTTCATGTGCAGTGTTCACACGCATACACATATATATATATATGTAATAAATACACCAGTATACACCGGTGCAGGCAGACACTTACGTACACGCTATAATCCCATCACAAAGTAGCTGTGCATTGAGCTGCTCAGTGGTGGGTATGTCCCCCAGCTGCTCAGTGGTGGGTATGTCCCCCAGCTGCTCAGTGGTGGTTATGTCCCCCAGCTGCTCAGTGGTGGGTATGTCCCCCAGCTGCTCAGTGGTGGGTATGTCCCCCAGCTGCTCAGTGGTGGGTATGTCCCCCAGCTGCGCTGACATACTGTTCCATGCGACTGTGTACAGAGCCAGCCAGCCGCCGAAAATATCCAGTGCGGACTCTCCCACTTCCGCGCCACCGCTTGCCACAACTGCTCCGCTCCCAGCTGACGAACAGGAAAGCGCAGGTCCTCCTCCAGCTCTCTCACCATGATGATCCAAACGTTTTCGATTGGGTTCAGATCTGGTGACTTGGCTGGCCACTCAATGGCACGAATGTGTGGACCGCATGCTGTCCTTATTTTCTTTTGTGCAAAAGTTGTCATACAGAAATGAATTTTGATCGTAGCTACCGAGTAAATACTATTGCTTGTTCCACTGCATTGCCACATGGTTTGCACCTTATTACACATGCCGAAGACTATATACACAATTCGATGCATTATGTTTATCCACAAGAGATCCCACAGCTGTCCATTAGATTGAAAACTATGCAGCATTGCACTGAGCATTGTTAATAATATGGTTAGCATAACCTTCGACCTTATGCTCATTATAACTGAAAATATAAATTAGGCCAGCAAGAACTGTCTGTCCAGCTGTCCATTAGGTGCATTAATACTGTAAAATGCAAATGAGTTCACAAACGTGCACCTGCATATGCATAAAATATACATAAAAAATATATATATATATATATATATATATATATATGACAATGTGGGAGAGAGATTGAGTAGGAGAGAGAAAGAGTGTTCCGTACCGAAAACCAGTGGGCCAGTTTTTTCCTGCCTGTAATCATGATCACATCAAAAACATTACTTCATTTTCAAATGCATGCACTGTGTCTGTACTTGGGCATCACTAATTACTTCCCGAGAACTAAGAATGACAAACGTGACCAAGTACCTGCGCAGACCGTGGATGGCAGACTAACACTTCTCCAGGTTTGCACTCACACTTCTCGGATCTGATGGATCCTCAAATGATGACTCATATTCAAATTGCATCACCACATCAATAGTTTTTAGTAGCACTTTTACAAGACACGCATGCATTATCTGCCCATTCATTCACCGTACCGTCACCATCGCATGGTCCTGGTCAGTCGTTGTCACGCGCTTCCAGCCGCGCATTCATGTTCTGGCGCGTAAGCCGTCTTCTCTTTCTTCTTGATATCGTCTCCATCACAGCCTCCTGTTTCTCTGGGTACAGCTAACTCTCGCGCCACCGCACTCAGGGAAAACCCTTGCTCTGTCCCGCCCAGTCTCAGGGGTCTTTTTACGCCCCCTCCCTCTGAGATTTTCCGCGATAGCGACAAAACGGCGCGGGGTAGCACGCCGAAATTTTGCACACCTTTTCCCACCTTAATTTGGCATGTTGTATGAAAATCTTGAAGTCAGGTCATCTACGGCCAACGAGTTATTCAAGATCAAGTGAGGTTACCTCCAAAAATCAACCAGTCGTCACGCTTTAACGGATGAAGATATTTGAATGAAACCTTCAGCGTTTGCTTATCTTTAAGGATGCAACGAAACGCACCAGATAAATTTGTGATTTTTTTCGTTTTTGATGACTTATTGGTTTTGCATATTTGCCCATTAGGGCTAAAATCGAAGATATTGGTTAAAGTAATCATCTTTTTATGAGAGCAGGTTAACTTAAAACAACATTTTGCCGTCTGCTTTGCCCATGTGGAAAATACAAAATTGTGGTCAAGTCACGACAATGGTCGATTTCGCCTTCGCTTTCTAATTCCAAATAATTTTTGTTTTAAAATCTCCCCAAAAATGAACTCCCCTGAACCAAAAATATGACGTTAGCCGTGATTACATAGATTCACTTGCGACATCACGTTTGGGGGGATACAATTTTTTAGGCGTTTTCTGATCCTACTCGTCGAGGGTTTTCCAATGACTACTTTCGTTTTCGTGCAGTTTGGAGCTTGGAATATTGTTTTTTTTTAAATTAATTTTTATTAATTGTTATCAGTAAATTACTGGCCATTTTTTGTTAGTTTGGAAATTAGAGTGGTTGGCGTAAAAGGACCCCACCCCCGAGACGGGGGTATGAGGATCTGACCGGAAAGACTATCAAGGGGCTCAAAGACTATCAAGGGCTACTAAGCAAACTAATTTCCTTTTTGCTATTCGGAGAGCATGATTGCTACAGAACGACACAGGCGCACTGACCAATCGTAGAATTCCGACGTGCGACGAAAGCTTATTGCGAGCCCATCCCTACTCCGCCGCCGAAATATCGATCCCGTAAAAAGCATCCTAACCACCTGATATTTTATAACGAAGTTACATGTTCAATTTTAAACATCCTCTTTACGAATTGTGTACGAATTGTGTGCTGATTGTGCCGCTCAGACGACTAAAAGTGCAACTTAGAGCCTGCTACTTTTCCGCGTCTCTGTTACAACCCAACCAGATCATGGCAACCCAGGCGTTCCATCCGACCCAAACACCGGCCCAGCTATTCTGCTGGCTGGCCGTGTACAGCCTGAGGCTGAGTATGGAGGAAACGTGACGGGCTTTGGAACAAACGTGCGTAATGCAATTGGCCGCTGGTGTTACGCACATAGGTGGCCACACCTCACACAAGGTCCAAAGTTGCCTGTTCCACGATCAACGTCAGCTGACCAGCCAAAGTCTCACCGAGTGAAATATCGCCTGGCAGGTAGTCTGAACACATACATGCATGTACATGCATGCAAGGAAGACATACCCCAGCCAGTCCCATTGTTGGGACGAGGGGCTCAATGCTTGCAACTCCACCGTGGACATATTGTTAGCACCTATACTTCGACTGAACCACGAAACCAAACTGCTCACCCAATGCGTGTTTCTCAGCTACCAGTCGGCAATTGTACATTGTAGTGACCTTTTTTTAGACTTTTTTCCGAAGTACTTTACTAACTCATGCTATTCTGATACAGTTTTTGATGCTACTTCCGAATATCAACTTCTTTTGAATTTCTTCGATGTTTCTTTGCCCGCACGGATCGATTGAAGTAAGTCGAACTCTGGATTTTTGACATATTTTGAGCTGTGGTATGATATAGTATAATAGAAGCAAGATATAGCTCAAACTAGTGATTTTGTATTAAAGCTTGGACAACGGAGATTCACTTGATAGCAGAATCAGTACACTTCCATAATCCATTGATACTGCAAATTAACTTACACATGAAGCTTTCGTATAGTTCAGACTTTCTTCATAGATGGTGCCAGTGTCAGACGACGCGCTCCACACTTCACATCTGGCGACATTGTGGCGACCAGGTAATATTGACGACTATGGTAATTATTCGATGGTAAACTAGATATGTCCACAATTATTTTCATGTATGTGCATGCGAACTGGTGCCGTCAGTGTCTAAGTGTAAGCATTTAGATCTCCAATTTGCCGATTTTATCAGAATACACGTGAGACTTCAGCTCTTAAATATTTTGAACAGCGAGATATACTTAGAAAGCAATAGATACGAAGTGTTAAGATCGATGAAGTGCTGGCGGGGCCCGCAAGCCACCGCTGGAATCATTCTCCTCCTGACATGCGAAAATACAGCGTTAACCTTACGTTGCTGGTTATAAGCATATGCAATCAATTTGGAAGCGGCCTCCATCAGATTCTGACAAACGAACCCATCGGATGCACTTCATCCATTGCAAACGTATTACATTACATTTTGTATCTAGACATGTCATGCTTTCATTGCACACACACTACGGCTTGAGGCGGACACCACCTGGGTGCATTTTTGAACTTTTATTTTGCTTCGGGTTGGTTGGTTGGTTATTGGGCTTAGGGGCGAATCGTCTGCGTTGGTCATACAGCGCCCATTATTTTGCTTACGGCGTTTGCGTCTTGTCTTTCGGCACCGACCATCACTGCCGACGCTTCAGTTGTCAGCTTTACAGACCTCTCAGTTGATGGTCAACTGGAACTCCCGTCTGAAGTGGTTCTTCGATGAAATTGAATATGTTTTCCTCGCTTATTTTTCGTGTCAAAGGCGGTGCTATATCTTGCCCGTCATTCACACACTGATGAACTTTAACCATTTCTGCGTATGACTCATCACATCAGTTCACGCGCGGAGATTTTAATGGGCGAATTGTGCCGCATTCCGTGCAGACGTTTTTCTTCTGGCAATCGGTTTTGATCATGTTGACAGCCTCCATCTTGACCGCTTGGTCATTGTCACCCAGCATGGCCAGCACGACGTTTTCGGGGTGCGCCATATCCATGTTCCTCGTCGTAGTCTTTTCAGTGGTCCCCATCTCGATGCCGTGGAAGTGCTCTTTTTATCGTCTCATCTGCTCGTACAGGAGGCCGACCGGGCCCATGCACCACAGCCCACCTCTCTTTCAATGCCATCACAGTCGACACATACACACGCACAACATATTTCACAAGGCTGCATAGTGGTACAAATGGCTCAGATTCAGAGAAATAATAGCGTAGAATACGGAACTGGGCCGTGTACCATCTCGCCATACACATTTTTGTCATGCGCACGATCTCGCATTTCATCAGTTCATTGGTCGCAGAATTAGCACATTGATACAGCAGCCTCATATCAGTGCTTAGGCCCTGCTTCACACGTGATGGCAGCTCTGGAAAATCCTGACACGTTACTGCAGCAAACTGAACGACATCTAGCTTATGGTAATCTCCTGCAATACATTTTCAGATTGGCCCAGAGAACGTGCAGGGCCTCTGTTTTTCCGTTCAGCAGACCAAACAGAGCTCGATAGGGCAATTCCGCCTGGTGGCACAAGCAAACAAATCGACCCACAGGTCGCCCCATCAGTTGTTCAAAAAGTGCCATCCATCCACCTTCCACTAAGCAATCTGGTTGGTTCCGCCACCACCAATGAAGGCAATGTTTTGCGCACCTGCGGTCATTGGCAGGGGCTCCACTCCGGTGTGCTCAACATCAGCGACACCTCGTGCGAGTTTACATCGCCGCGCGATGACCAGTGCACTCCGCTGCGTGACGGTGTCGTGATGCAGACTCCGGCCGGCTTCACCGACGAAGAGAGCCGCGCTTGCAGCAACGTCTAGCAATAGAGGATCACATCTGCAGCAACGTCTCAGATCGGAACGGATCAGAATCAGATCAGATCTGAACGGATGAGAGGAACACTGAAACAGTGATTACAGATCTGCAGGCACGGCTGGAGAAAAATCTGAATTCGACCAATAAGCAAAACAAAAACAATGATCAGTGTGAAGTCAAACTGCCCGCATACAAATAAATTATAGCAGGGGCAATTATAAACGCAAAGGGCGAGTATATGCCCTAAAGTGGAATGAATTCCCTTAGCATCAGAACATTGGCATATTTCCCTATGCAAATGTCACAAGTGTGAATTTGTGAATGGCTAAATACACACAACTTTCTATGCGAGCTTACTTGGAAATATAATGCAGGTACGTTCCAGCTCGTCGTTATGATAATGGCATATGACTTGTCTTGTCCCATTATTGGACATATCGAATGAAGCTTCACGCCCAAAACACTGCGCAGTAAAACCATCGAACTCGACAAACGATTTATTGAAGCGGAACTCGACATGCAATGAAGCGTACAACCTCCTTGACAGAACTGACGAAACATGGCTTCAGGTGTCGCCCGTTCCACTTCCGGGTCAGCCGAAGTCAACAATGTTCCCCAAGTCGATTGTAGAATTCGGCATGAAGAACTACATTCTATTCTAAGCTGCATTCTATTATATTATATATTCATATGTCGCAAGAACGAACAATGGATACCAACTGCACAATCCTAGGACGAATCAGAGGTGGAAATCAAATATCGTTCCTTAACTCACCCAGAGATGAGAGGGTATTGTATGATTTGGCGTTGTCAGAAAGTGTGAGAGAATGCATGCGACGGAAGAACCAAATGCACCTCTGGAAAGAAAAGTAGCATTATGGTGCTCAGATGCAGATATTCCAGAAAAAATAGGCATGCATATTGCATTCAGTCATTGGGTCATCACCCGTCCTGTCATTGCTCGAGAGGACTGGGAGAGAACCAGGCCGATGCCCTTTTCCAGAAAAGCAGCGTAGCAAGCTCACGTTTCTGGTCAGAGGTCAAAGCAAAAACGTATGCGAAATATGTACAAGTTGTGCCATAGTTATATGCTCAAACGTCAATATTTACAAACAGATCTAGAAAACTTAATTCACAACAATTTTGCTTGTTGTAAGGCGGTGGAAGCTTATGTTATGATGCCCGTTGAACTTGCATCATACGTGCATTGATATTTACACCCCGATTGCTATTCGCCGAGATATTCAAGAAGGGCGGACGATCTCGCTTCCATTGAAAATTAGTGCCTAGATGACGTGCTGATCATCATGAGCATGACTGAGGCGTTTATAAACAATCGAGCTAATCGAGGCCAGATCTCAGGGGGCACCGAGGCCGGACGACTTAGATTTTGTTTAAAATTGGTTCAACGGTAGTCCTCGACGCGCCAATGATCATAAACATAAAAGCTGAGACGACGTTCATAAACATCTCAGCTATTCGAGTTCAAAGATGAAGTGTCAGCGAGGTCAAACTACTCAGCTTTCTGTGAAATTGATGCATTAATCTGCATGTCAAGTTTGATTGATGTTCGATTCCTATGGGTATCATCATGCAAACTGGTACCCCGTTAGCACCCGTATCCTAATCATCATTGCTATAAATAAGCCGTATTTCACAAAATAGCTGACCTATTCAAGGTCAAATGTCCTGGGTCACCGACGCTAGAATATTCCGAGCATTGCGACATGACCCTGAACTACTGCACGGTTTATGAACACCTCTCTTAGCCTTTATGCTCATGATGATCAGCACACCGAGGACTACCTGTGCACAAATATCTAAAGAGTTGTCCGACCCCGTGACCCTTGAATTGGTCGAACTCTAATTGCTGTTTTTGTCATTGACCATGTTCCATATTGAATGAGAAGGGGGACGAGTGGACAAGGGGTAAGATGCTCGTCTCACAATCGAAAGGTTGTTGGTTCGAATCTCACCTGTAGCTACTCTTCGCCCGCGACCAATCGGCGTGAGAGATTGGCGACGCTATATGACTCAACGGTCGACGTGTCGTAAAACCAATAACCAACTAACCATATTGAATGAGAACATTGTTGGATCTGGAACCCTGCTTGGCAAGAGATATCCAACATCAGGCAAGTCCACGAGACCGACGATCGTTTGTGGATACGACTGTAACAGATGCAGCTGTTGGCTGTTGGGGCGGAGACAAGGAAAACCTGCCGTTCTCTGTCATGTGTGTTGCTGTGTGGGCCATCTTGCATCAAGAACGCTGAATGATCGCGAAAATCGAAAACTCGCACGTGTGGCGATATTTGAACTCGAGGCCGAACGGTTAGACAACTACGTTGTCCACTAGGCCGTCGGCTCCCCCTAGCAGATTGTGCGTGGAATGCGACATATGTAGTAATAATGGCTTGAGCACTGTGTATCCCACATTTCATCAAGCACCATGAAGACGCAGTTTTCTCGGTGAGATGTGTCAGTCGGCTCCCCTCTGTACCAGTTCATCCAGGGCACGGTGCCGTCCACTGACTGGAAGGAGCCTTCACTCTCCTCGTCTGTCAAGCCGTTCCAGACATACTTAATCCCGAAGTGCGCTTGCAGTGCCCTCGAGACGCCAATGCTGGGGATGACGGCGGGCCGGCCTCCCGGCTGCAGGCTAGCGCACCGCTGCTTGGCCTCCTGCCAGGTGACTGTGGCGCGCACGAAGTGGTAGCAGTAGTCTTCGACTCCGACCCAGCCATCCGGACACGTGATCAGCTCTGTCTTTTGCCACGGATGCCGCACGTGACTGACCGCCTCGGAGGCGCCGTTGGACGTCTGCCTGCCGCACGCCACGGTGAAGAGCCGGCAGGAGCCGTTGCCGTAGGTGAAGCCGTCGCAGTCAGGCGCGTGGCGGTCGCAGAGAGCGGCGCACACGACGCGCGAGGGCACGTCCATCGCCAACAGCCGGCTACTGGAGAGCACGTCCGACCTGCCGATGTACGTGGTGTTGGTCGGCACAGCGTCACACCATACCAGCGCTGCCCCACACCAGGTCACCATGGCTATCGGCCACATCACTGCCATCGCGGCAGATAAAGTTATCTTGATGACCGGTTAGGCTGCCTTGAAGGCCGGATAGGCTGCCTTGGTGGCTGGCGCGGCTGTATTCGTGGCTGGCGCGACTGTATTCGTGGCTGGCGCAACTGTATTCGTGGCTGGCGCGGCTGCCTTGGAGGCCGGTTAGGCTGCCTTGGTGGCCGGCTAGGCTGTATTCATGGCTGGCGCGGCTGCCTTGGAGGCTGGCGCGGCTGTATTCGTGGCTGGCGCGGCTGCCTTGGTGGCCGGTTAGGCTGCCTTGGTGGCCGGCTAGGCTGTATTCATGGCTGGCGCGGCTGCCTTGGAGGCTGGCGCGGCTGTATTCGTGGCTGGCGCGGCTGTATTCGTGGCTGGCGCGGCTGTATTCGTGGCTGGCGCGGCTGCCTTGGAGGCCGGTTAGGCTGCCTTGGTGGCCGGCTAGGCTGTATTCATGGCTGGCGCGGCTGCCTTGGAGGCTGGCGCGGCTGTATTCGTGGCTGGCGCGGCTGTATTCGTGGCTGGCGCGGCTGCCTTGGAGGCCGGTTAGGCTGCCTTGGTGGCCGGCTAGGCTGTATTCGTGGCTGGCGCGGCTGCCTTGGAGGCTGGCGCGGCTGTATTCGTGGCTGGCGCGGCTGTATTCGTGGCTGGCGCGGCTGCCTTGGAGGCCGGTTAGGCTGCCTTGGTGGCCGGCTAGGCTGTATTCATGGCTGGCGCGGCTGCCTTGGAGGCTGGCGCGGCTGTATTCGTGGCTGGCGCGGCTGTATTCGTGGCTGGCGCGGCTGCCTTGGAGGCCGGTTAGGCTGCCTTGGTGGCCGGCTAGGCTGTATTCATGGCTGGCGCGGCTGCCTTGGAGGCTGGCGCGGCTGTATTCGTGGCTGGCGCGGCTGTATTCGTGGCTGGCGCGGCTGTATTCGTGGCTGGCGCGGCTGCCTTGAGGCCGGTTAGGCTGCCTTGGTGGCCGGCTAGGCTGTATTCATGGCTGGCGCGGCTGCCTTGGAGGCTGGCGCGGCTGTATTCGTGGCTGGCGCGGCTGTATTCGTGGCTGGCGCGGCTGCCTTGGAGGCGGGTTAGGCTGCCTTGGTGGCCGGCTAGGCTGTATTCATGGCTGGCGCGGCTGCCTTGGAGGCTGGCGCGGCTGTATTCGTGGCTGGCGCGGCTGTATTCGTGGCTGGCGCGGCTGTATTCGTGGCTGGCGCGGCTGCCTTGGTGGCTGGCGCGGCTGTATTCGTGGCTGGCGCGGCTGTATTCGTGGCTGGCGCGGCTGTATTCGTGGCTGGCGCGGCTGTATTCGTGGCTGGCGCGGCTGCCTTGGTGGCCGCCTTGGCTGGGCTGCGTCGGCTTGCAGGATTGTTTGAATGACTGAAACTCTTTTTGTGACCGACCGGTGTGTCTAGGAGACTGGTACGTCTACCTTGGAGGCTGGCTGGGCTGTCTTCACGGTCGGCGTGGTTGTGAAGGCAGCCGGTGGCGCTGGTGCTCAGGCGGCTGGAGGAGCTGGCTAGGCTATCTGGTCTGACTATCTGACGGCTGTAGTCGGCTGACAAGGCTGTCTGGGCGACTGGTAAGGCTGAGTTTGGCTGGCTGAACTCGACACGTCCCGGCGGCCAGACGCGTACTGACCGTCTGAGGCCGGGCGCCTGCCGTCGACACGTCCCGGCGGCCGGACGCGTACTGACCGTCTGAGGTCGGGCGCCTGCCGTCGACACGTCCCGGCGGCCGGACGCGTACTGACCGTCTGAGGTCGGGCGCCTGCCGTCGACACGTCCCGGCGGCCGGACGCGTACTGACCGTCTGAGGCCGGGCGCCTGCCGTCGACACGTCTCGTCGGCCGGACGCGTACTGATCGTCTGAGGTCGGGCGCCTGCCGTCGACACGTCCCGGCGGCCGGACGCGTACTGATCGTCTGAGGTCGGGCGCCTGCCGTCGACACGTCCCGGCGGCCGGACGCGTACTGACCGTCTGAGGTCGGGCGCCTGCCGTCGACACGTCCCGGCGGCCGGACGCGTACTGATCGTCTGAGGTCGGGCGCCTGCCGTCGACACGTCTCGGCGGCCGGACGCGTACTGACCGTCTGAGGCCGGGCGCCTGCCGTCGACACGTCTCGTCGGCCGGACGCGTACTGACCGTCTGAGGCCGGGCGCCTGCCGTCGATTTGATTGTTAGGCGTGGCCGCTCGCAAACAGCGTGCCAACGTATGAGTGGCTGCCACGGTCGTCATGGTTTATGGACAATTGCCGTGACCGCTGGCATAACTCCCCAGTCGGTTCGCCCGGCCTTGGCTCGGCGCGCCTTAATGCCAGTAAAGGAATGTCAACCGAGCTGGGAAATAGATAGCATATTGGCACACCACACAACACTTTTTAAACATTTTTTTCCACATTGGAACTTTTGTGAACATGCACCTTAGACTTCGAGGGCGCTTGAAAGAATCTTCTCATGTTAACTGTCTTCAGAGTCAAAAGTCGCTCGAACCGAGTGCAATTTTGGTCATTTTCGGAGCCGCATACGTATGAATGGTTACAGTGCCGACAGGGGTGTAGGATCGCAAGATCAGTTGGGGGTTGGGTGGGGTGGGGTGGGGGTGGGGGCTCAGCCCTAGGTCGATCAATCTAGAGTACCCACAAACACCTATTTCTCCCCGGATTTGGACCACTTTATTTTGACATCTTATAAAAACATTAATTTCATAAATATTGTTTTCCTTTTTCTAGTTATCCATGAACTTAGCCTATCCGGGAACAAAATAATCAGGAGGTTCTCAGGGGTTGAGTAGTCTAGGGTTAAGTTTCCCGTCTCACAATCTAAAGATTGTGTGTTCGAGTCTCATTAGTCGCCACTCTTCGTCCGCGACCAATCGGGGTGAGAGATTGGCGACGCTACATGACTCAACGGTGGACGTGTCGTAAAACCAATAACCACCAGGAAAAGGTTAATCGAAAAAGTACTGTGGAATATTAAGAATCACTTGGTGCCGAAACGACTTCTTCCCTTTTCGCTTCACATTGTGCCTATTTTCATTATTGTTTTTACTATATTTGTATATGTTATTTCAAATTTCGGTGCATCAAAACGGATTAAAAACAGTACAACAAAAAAACAACACGTAGCCATCTATAGCAAACTCCACATTGCGATCAGTGCTAAATGACCAGTGTGATTATCGATTTAAGGGATGGGGGGGGGGGATACTGGTGGTGGGATGGGATGGAGACCGGGTCTGGGTCTGAGGGGTGGTGGGGGTGGGATGGGGCGGCGTCTGTCAGAGGTCGGCGTCCCGGCCACCAGCCGAGACGGCGCTGACTGGGCCGGGCTCGCCGCGTGGACAGGTCAACAATCGTCGGCGTTGGGCGAGGCCGCAGGGCGGTCCACCTTTGCAGCGTCCGAGGTGGTTCAGTCTTGACGGCCGACTTCCGGTATGGCCCGGACTGACAGAAAGAGTCCCTGGCCGATGAAAAGGGATCCGAGTCAACGGAGAGTGCCCTTAGGAAAATGTTGGGAGTCCTTGGCTGGATTAACGTTGAGGGCGTCTGGATCGACGGAGGGGCCCTGGATAGTTGGAAGGGCCCCGGGCTGACGGAGAAGGCCAAGAACCAATATGAAGGGCCCTTGAGCTATCGGCGGAACCCAAGCCGAGAAAAGTGTCCTTTACCTGATGGCGAGGGCCCAAGCGTTTGAAAATGGGCCTGCGGCTTGCCGGAAAAGGAGCTGGGCAGTAAAAAAGGGCCCGTGAGACGACGGAGAGGGCCCTAATTGCCGGAGAGGACCTCAGACCGTCAAAGGGTCCTTAGGCCAACGGATTGGGTCCAAGCCGTACAAGGGTCGCTGGTCTGATAGAGGGGCGCCAAGCTGTTGAAAGAGGGTTTCCGGCCTAACAGAGGAGGCCCAGGATCGCTAAGGAGGGCCCCTGTGCCGACGGAGAGGACTAAAATCGCACATGACCCCTTGTGTAATAGAGGAGGCCCAAGCTTTTGGAAGAGGGGACTCCGGCCAGACGGAGTGCCCCGAGCCGTAAAAGAGAGTTCCTGAGCCGACGGAGGGGCCGGGCTGCATGTGTGTAGCCACTGGGTCGGTTTTGCTCACGCTGATGGAGGGGCTCAGAGCTGACCGCGGGCTTCAGGCCGATAAAGACGCCTCCGAGCTACAGCGACGATCCGGCCGAAGCGGAGCACTCCCGGACCACTCCCGGAGCACTCCCGGTGCTACGAAAGGGTCCCTAAGCCCATGGAGGACCCCGGGCTGTGGTAAAGCAGTGAGGCTTTCCAAGGGGTAAATGGACACACTTGACTTGACGCTCCAGGCAACTTCCTTGAGAACAAATATCCGAGGAAAGATTAGAACGAATCTTACAGCTTGTGTAGGAAGGATTCTAGATACTTTAAGACCACCACTATGAGGGCTCACAAGGACCGTGGAGACAAGAGGGGCCCGTCCGAAAGCTGGAATGCCCATGACTGCTGGAAAGAACAGCCTGAGTTGGAATGGGTCGTGGCAGCTGAGGAATAAACAGGGAGCCCGAGGACTAGATAGGGCTGGATTGCTCTTGGGGTTTGAAAGAGCCACTGAGGGATGAACGGGACACCTAAGAGCCGAAGAGGACTAGTAAGGGCCCATATCAGAGCTGAAATACCTCCAAGATGAGAGCTAGACGTGGCTATTGAGGACTGGTGGGCCCCTAAAACCATGGCAGGACCCTGAGGGATGAAGAGAATCTCTGAGAGTCAGAGAGGACTGGACTGGGATTCTCCTGAGGTTGAGAGCGGCCTCTAATGGACGAACAAGGTTCCCAGAGAGACTAGCAAATTTACTGTTGACTGGCGATGGCTGTGGGGAATTTTGAGGCTCAGCCTCAGAGCTAGAATGTTCTTCAAACTACACGAGCTGTCGATAACTGGGAAGGGCTCCTAGTAGCTTGATTAAACCCTTTATGGCTGACAGAGCCCATTCGAGACCAAAGGCTAACGCTAGTCCCTAAGGCTAACGCTAGAAAGACTGTCAAACGACTAGAAAGGGTCCTTAACAGCTGAAGAGGGACCCTGGCGATCGCAAATGGTCATTGAGCGCAAGAGAGTGTAGGACTCTCTTGACTCAAGTGTAGGATGCCCAAGAGACTTGGAAGGGATCACTATGAGACGAACAAGGCCCTCTGAAATCCAAAGAGAGTCCCTAAGGGCTAGCGATGGCTGTGAGAAATGCTGAGAGCCAATTTCAGAGCTGGACTGTCCTTAATAGCCCGAAAGGCTGTCGATGACTGGGTCTTTGAAGGAACACTGAGGGATGAGCAGAGTTACCTTAGAGCAAAGGAGAGTTCCGAAAGCTGGCGATGTTTGCTAGAAATTGTGAGGTCTGTCTCGGAGCTGCAGAATCCACTGAACGCTAAACAGCTTGTCGAGGACTGGGAATGGCCTGGGAATAGCCTGGGAATGGCCCGTGCAAGATGGAGAGGGCTCTGGGCGGATGAATAGATCACCTGAGAGCCAGGGAGGACTGTATGTGAGATGTTCTTGAGTTTTAGGATGGGCACCTGATGTCCATGATATTAGCAACGCATTCGCATTCAGCATCCTATTCGCATACTCTCCGAATTCGTTAATTTTTTTCAGGATATGATCTTCGTCGCTTGCAAAAGTAAGGCAAGCAACGATTCTTCAGTAGGACGAGCGGTTCGATCTCCAGAGGTCCAGAGAGGTCACTCGGGTCAAAAGCGGTGTACCGTATAAAATTCCAAGTATTTCACTTAGCCGAATGATTCCAACGCCTAGATGTCCGCTGTCCATCAAAGATGCAGCATATCGAATTACGTGAACTTCAATGTCACAGTTTGACCTCAGGTCACCGAAGTTGGTTTTACTCATGCACTATATCTATTTACGGGGTACCGAATAAAATCATGATGACACATTGGATATACCTGATTTTTGCAGGTCATAGTCTACATAGCACGTACGTAGAGCACATCAATCAAAATGGCCCATTATGACCATTGATTCATCACCGTTCGCCAAAAATGCCCCAAAATGCAACTATACTAAATTCTTGTGTACCCGATAATTTCCGCAAAATTTTACTTGGCACTACGAAAAAACACCCAGATTTTGATTATGGCCCATGGATGCAGCACATTGAAGCATCTGGCCTACGATCTCAAAGTTTGACCTATATTCGCAAAATACTGTTTTGACCACGCATTATTGCCATCTACGAGGTACCTGATAATACCCTCCTAAATACATTCATCGGATGGACATAAGCGCCAAAAAATCTCCCATCAGACAAGAAAGCAGCACATCAAAGCATGTCACCTTCAAGCTCACCATTTGACCTCAGGTCAACTTAGACTTCAACATTACACCCTATGGGAATATCACTGTGTACCGAATACAAATTTCCTGAATACATTTATCGGATGGATATTACCGTTGAAGAATCGCCCACCGAGCAAGGACGCAGCACATCCGAGCATGTGACCGTCAGCATCAGCGTTTGACCTCAGGTCAGGTTTAACGAAATTCAGAAAAAAGAAATTAGTCCACTTGGGTACCGTATGTGGGCCAAACGAAGCATTTAATGTAGACTATCTCAACACTGATGAATGCACAAGCAACACAAGAAGTAGCACACTGCGTGACCTGACCTCTATCGATGACGCATTTCATCAGGTAGCACTAGCGTCCCATTCAACAACGCATTCAGAAACGAATTCACCAATGTTCTCCAATTCGACTGAACATTTGACCAGTGGCGTCGCCACGAAATTCTTCCAGGGGGGGGGGGGGGGCAATGTTAATATGGGGCCTCCTGCTCCCCCTCCTGCTCCTCCACTGTGTTAGGGCCTCCTCTTGCTTTTTAGGCTCTTATTATGGTTCCCGAATGGGAACATGATTTCATATTGATATCTTGTTTGTTCTTGGCATGGTATATAATTTCCGCAAAGCGCAATAGCAAGAATCTTTTTTTTTCGCTGAGAACCGAGCTATACCAGGGTATAAATAAGCAAATGTAGATAAATACGTCCGTGCCAAAACAAACCAATATCTTTATGCTTTTTCGACCAGAAGAATCTTCCCGCTGGCCTCTAGATTGTAGCGAGCTGGTGGGGCTCGTGCTGAGCATATCTTAAAGATATCTCCCATTGATCAACCCACTTCTTTGTTCACCAAGTTTAACTGAATATAGCTAGGTTCATCACTACTGTTAGTCATTCCCACCAGCTTGATCTCATAAACAAACTTAAACGATCATTTATCAGTCCCAGGACAACAATTTCACGAAGGTGACGACGAGAAGTGGATTGAATTGGTTTTCTGATCGTCATCTTAGGGATTTATTAATTTTTGTTCATAACATTTGGTGCTGGCTGCAAGGCACTTGGCACAGAAGCTAAACTAATAAATACTCCGCGAATAAATTCACGGCAAGAACAAGCATTGAACAACCATGCATCAATGGCCATGCAACAATGTAACAATGACAATGCATAAATAATGCAAAACCTTCGAATTCCACGCCGTCACGCCCATGGTTATCGCTGTGCTGTACCGTTTTGTAAATTATGTCGTTGAGAAGGTACTGAAGCTGGGAAGCTCTAATCATGCAGGCTGTAATCACAGAAGACAACTTTGTAGGAAGAGAATACATTTTAAAACATCATTCCTCCCATTTAATATGGGGCATCGGTGTTGTTTTGTATGCTTGTGAGGGGGAATTTACCCCCGCAATGTTGGCTTTGCTCCATGGGCGTAAGTTCTGAAAATTATTGGAAGACCAATGACGCACCCATATTTGCGTGAAGGGGAGGGGGCAAACGTATTTGGAGGGGGTCCAACTACTGAATATAGTCTTCCGATTTCGACCACTATTTTGTCAAAGGGGAACTTTTTAAATAAAATAATTAGTGATCAACTGAATTATCCTGTGGAGGGGCCTAATCTACCACTATCGTTTCTGATTCGTCGGATTTCAACCCTAGCTCCCACAACCTGTTCAAATGTATTCTTTTGGTATTCCTTGACAAGTCACCTCGCACTGCTGAAATTACACCTGCACAAATCACTTTAAAATGTACAATTTTCCAATTTCAGACATTCCAGTTCATAGTGCCCGGTCGCCACGACGCCAACGTTAGTGCACGTGCACACCCATCTTGCGCATTCGGCGCATTCGCCACACTTCGTGCGATGCTACGGATTCTGCTGGGCCTCCTACGCTTTGTTAATTGCTACCACATGATAGACTTGCGCCATATCTGACGTGATAAAATGCTTCGTATGGGCATTCGCTACGAAAATTCGATTAATTAAATTCGATCATTAGTTCCCTTCTTACCATATTTTATGGTGAAGAAATGCGGATACCCGCTGAGCTTTGATGCACCTCATATCTTTGATTAAACATGCTTCCAGGTTGGCTACCGAACCGAAGCCCTGCCTGAGTGTACTTCTTTGGACCCGTTTCGTATTTCTTCGTCTACGGATGTGTCTTAAGGCTCCAATTCATTTTTGTTAGAGGTCCAACGCATTTTCGAAACCCCTGCTGGTTTTAGGGTTTTGTTGCTTTTTTGCGTACCGAATATTTTTTTTTAGTTGTCGGGGCGCTTTCAAAGATCTCGATGTGTTTACTTAGTGCCCGGTATTTTTGTTCGTTTTGGGATCATGTTGCTTTTTGCGGCCCCAGCCTCTTTTCAGGCCCTTGTGCGGTCATATGGCCCCTATGTGCCTTGAGAGCTTCCGGTGTTTTTGTTTTTTGTTCTTTTTAGTGTTCCCGGTATTTATATGTAGTTATGGCTACAACGCATGTTTTCGGACCCTGCCGCTTTTTACGAGACTGCGCTTTGAAGGGCCAGTCGCATTTTCGGTCCCCGTTGTGCTCTTAGGGTCCCGCTGTGTTTATTTGGGGCTTCTGACGCACATTTATGGGGACCCAGTACGATTTTGAGGTTTCGGTGCGATTTTTCTGGGTCCCAGCGCGACTTATCACGCCCAGGCGCGTGGTTCCGGGACCCAACGCCAGTTATCTGGGCTCAACGCGATTTTGTGGATATCTTCTGAATTTTCTTTAACTTCCGAATCCCGCCCTGATTTTTCGAGTCCCTGGTGCCATGTTTTTGTATCTCAACTCGATTTTCTTCGGGCTCCGGTATGTTTTTCGATGCCGTACGCGATTTGTCAAGGCATCTGATGACATCTTCGGTGCTCCAGAACCATTGTCCTGACCCGGACTTTTTTGCAATCCCTCCTGATTTTGGAGGGCTCCGGCTTTATTTTTCGGATACCGATGGGACTTTGGGGGTCACACGGTGCCTATGTGGGGCCATAGACGCCAATTGCTGGCAGCCCGACGTTAATTTTTGATGCCCAGACCAAATTTTTGGTACTACCGATGGGTCCCAGCGCGAAATTTTTGGTACTACCGAATTGTGGGTCCAAGCTCGAAATTTGGTGGGACCGGTTCGAGTTTGCGGGGCGCGTTGTACTTAGCTGTGACCCCAACGCGATCTTGGCGGTTCCTGTTTGCAGATTTTCGTGCCTCGGAGCGAGTTTTCTGGGGCCCGACGTATTTACTTTGAGCCCCTACGCGAATTCTGGTGGACCAACGCGAATTTTTGTGGTCCCAGCGCGACTTTTGGGGGCCTCGGCTCGATTCTTGGGAGCATATCCCTCTTAGGAGGGAGGGGCCATTTGCCCCTTTGATATGTCACTGTGGCCACCGAAGGAGTTCTATTTTTTATATAGGTCCTTATGTTATATTTTTGGGTCCTGGTACGATTCTTCGGTCTCCAGGTGCGATTTTTTTCGGTGCCCTGACACGTTTTTTTTTCCAGTGCCCAACGGGTTTTGCGGGGACTTTGACCCGATTTTTTTGGGCGCAGAGTGACATTCCGGTTGATAATTGATTTTTGGGGCAGCAGCAACCTTTTGGGTCCAGGCGCGACTTTTTTCGTCCCCAGTGAGATTTTCGAAGGCTGCGACGCGACTTTTTTAGTCCAATGTAATCTTTTGTGTCCCGACGTCATTTGCTTGGATCCCTAGCGCGAGTTTTAGCAACCTCGACACTTTGTGGGTGTCCAATACGTTTTGGATGCTTTTGGTGTCATTGTTGGGGCCCAAGAGTGATTATCTAATATCCATGTCCGGATTGTTTTTCGTTGCCCCGGCTTCATTTGTGTCCAAATGATGCTGTTGGGGAACGGTACGACTTATCGTGCCCCTAGCGTGATTTTCATGATCCGGGCGTGAATTTTTGGTACCCATAGGCTCAGCGAGATTTTCAGGGGCCCCGGCCGGATCTTTTTGGGCCCATGTCGTGATTTTCAAGTACCCCGGCACGACTCCTGCCATTTCAGATGCTTCTAGAAAATTATAGACCTCCTCTCGCGTCTTAGGGGTCTCGTCTCATTTCCTGGAGCTTCTTTACCGGTCTTGGACGTCTTCTCGTCCGTCCTACCCTCCTCCATATTCAATGGTCCTCCTCTCCCGTTTTGGAGGACCTCCTCCCACATCCTGGGGCCCCTTTAACATGGCATGGGACTTCCTCTCATGTTCCAGGGGCATCCTCTGCCAAATTAGGGGCCTCCTGCCACGCCTCGTGAGCCTCCTCCTTTGTCCTCGCAAAGCTTACCCGTCTTGAGGGGATCTTCAATTTTGGAAACCTCGCCTCCTTCCATACCTGCTACCTAACACTCCCATTTTAAGGGCCTTCTCTCATTTCCTGGGAATTCCTTCCGGTCGTCGGGGCCTCATTCGGCCCTGGATACCTCCTACTCCATCTCGAGGGACTCTTCTCGAGTCCGGCAGGGGCCTCCTTTTTTCTTTTTGAGGCTTTCTTTGTCAAATTAGGGGCCTCCTCTCACGTCTTCGGGGCCTCCTGTTCCGCGTTTTGATTCTATCTTTTCCCATTTTAAGGATGGCCTCTTATCTCCTGGTGGACTCCTGTTCTCTCTTAGGTGGCTCCTCTTCCAAATTACACGCAACCTTTCCTATCTCAGTTACCTTGTCATTTCCTGGGGACCTTCTTACCCGTCTTGAAGCCTTCTTTCTCGCCTGGGACCCATTCCTCTTATCTAATGGCCATTCTCTCCTATTTTAGGGGCTTCCTCGTGCATCATAGGGTCTCTTTCCAATCTTATATCGTCCTCTTCCGAATTAGGTGCTTCCTGCCACTTTTCTGGATTATCCTTTTCTATCTTGGTGGAACCTTACCCGTTTCGGGGACTGCTTTTACGTCTCCGAAACCTCATCTCATATCCACTGGTTTCTCTTCCGTCTTAGGGCCTTCTCTCATTTTCTGAGGTCTCCCTTCCCGTATTGGGGCCTCCTTTGCAATCCTGGGGGCCTCCTTTGCAATCCTGAGGGCCTCCTTTGCAATCCTGGGGGCCTCCTTTGTAATCCTGTGGGCCTCCTTTGCAATCATGGGGGTCTCCTTTGCAATCCTGGGGGCCTCCTTTACAATCCTGTGGGCTTCCTTCGCAATTCTGAGGGCCTCCTTTACAATCCTAGGGGCCTCCTGTGCAATCCTGGGGCCTCCTTTGCAATCCTGGAGGCCTCCTTTTGCAATCCTGGGGTCTCCTTTGCAATCCTGGAGTCCTCCTTTGTAATCCTGGGGGCCTCCTTTGCAATCCTGGTGCCTCCTTTGTAATCCTGGAGTCCTCCTTTGTAATCATGGGGTCTCCTTTGCAATCCTGTGGCCTCCTTTGCAATCCTGGTGTCCTCCTTTGCAATCCTGAGGGCCTCCTTTGCAATCCTGGAGTCCTCCTTTGTAATCATGGGGGCCTCCTTTGCAATCCTGGGGCATCCTTTGCAATCCGGGGGGCCTCCTTTGCAATCATGGGGCCTCCTTTGCAATCCTGGGAGCCTCTTTTGCAATCCTGGGGCCTCCTTTGCAATCTTGGGGGCCTCCGTTGCAATCCTGGGGGCCTCCTTTGCAATCCTGGAGGCCTCCTTTGCAATCGTGAGGGCCTCCTTTGCAATCCTGGAGGCCTCCTTTGCAATCGTGAGGGCCTCCTTTGCATTCCTGGGGTCTTCTTTGCAATCCTGGAGTCCTCCTTTGCAAACCTGGGGGCCTCCTTTGCAATCCTGGGGGCCTCCTTTGCAATCCTGGGGGGCCTCCTTTGCAATCCAGGGGGCTTCCTTTGTAATCATGGAGGCCTCCTTTGTAATCATGGAGGCCTCCTTTGCAATCCTGGGGGCCTCCTTTGCAATCTTGGGGGCCTCCTTTTCAATCATGGGGGCCTCCTTTATAATCATGGAGGCCTCCTTTGTAATCCTGGGGGCCTCCTTTGCAATCCTGTGGGCCTCCTTTGTAATCCTGGAGGCCTCCTTTGCAATCCTGGGGGCCTCCTTTGCATTCCTGGGGGCCTCCTTTGCAATCCTTGAGTCCTCCTTTGCAAACCTGGGGCCTCCTTTGCAATCCTGGGGGCCTCCTTTGCAATCCTGGGGGCCTCCTTTTCAATCCTGGGGGCCTCCTTTGTAATCCTGGAGGCCTCCTTTGCACTCCTTGGGGCCTCCTTTGCAATCCTGGGGGCATCCTTTGCATTCATGGGGGCCTCCGTGCCAATTGTTGGCACTCTCGTGATTTCTGGGGCCTCCTATCCTCTCCTAGGTGACTCCTTCAAATTAGGGGCCTCCTCTCACGTCTTGGAGGCCTCCTCTCGTGTCTCGTCGGCCTCATTGCTCACTTTTTTCCTGGGCATTTCCGGATAGGGGCCTCCTCAAATTTCAGGGGGGCGGCGCCCCCCTGTTTGACGGCAGGTGGGGGGGGGCGACTGCCCCCTCCCCCGGTGGCGACGCCCTTGCATTTGACACAACCTTCGCAGACTTACCCGTACATGCATCCAGAAACCATTTTCTGCTACGACGAATCATTTCACCTTCATAGGCGAAAAGGTCAGCCAGGTCAAATCTGGGGTACCACATAACTTGCCGGATAATTCACTTCTTGGAATAATTCAAACGCTTGTGCCACCGCTATCACGGTGGCATGCAGCACACCAAGTCAACTGGTCACTCGAGGTCACCATTTAACCTCGGGTCAACGAAGACTTTAACATTACACCCTATGGAAATATCACGGTGTACCGAATAAAATTCCCCTGAATACATTTATCGGATGGATATTAGTGACGCTGACGGTCACATGCTCGGATGTGCTGCGTCCTTGCTCGGTGGGCGATTCTTCGACGGTAATATCCATCCGATAAATGTATTCAGGAAAATTGTATTCGGTACACCGTGATATTCCCATAGGGTGTAATGTTAAAGTCTAAGTTGACCTGAGGTCAAATGGTGAGCTTGAAGGTGACATGCTTTGATGTTCTGCTTTCTTGTCCGATGGGAGATTTTTTGGCGGTAATGTCCATCCGATGAATGTATTTAGGAGGGTATTATCAGGTACCCCGTAGATGGCAATAATGCGTGGTCAAAACAGCATTTTGCGAATATAGGTCAAACTTTGAAATTGTAGGCCAGATGCTTCAATGTGCTGCATCCATGGGCCATAACCAAAATCTGGGTGTTTTTTTTCGTCGTGCGAAGTAAAATTTTGCGGAAATTATCGGGTACACAAGAATTTGGTATAGTTGCATTTTGGGGCATTTTCGGCGAACGGTGATGAATCAATGGCCATAATGAGTCATTTTGATTGATGTGCTCTACGTACGTGCTATGTAGACTATGACCTGCAAAAATCAGGTATATCCAATGTGTCACCATGATTTTATTCGGTACCCCGTAAATAGATATAGTGCATGAGTAAAACCAACTTCGGTGACCTGAGGTCAAACTGTGACATTGAAGTTCACGTAATTCGATATGCTGCATCTTTGATGGACAGCGGACATCTAGGCGTTGGAATCATTCGGCTAAGTGAAATACTTGGAATTTTATACGGTACACCGCTTTTGACCCGAGTGACCTCTCTGGACCTCTGGAGATCGAACCGCTCGTCCTACTGAAGAATCGTTGTTTACCTTACTTTTGCAAGCGACGAAGATCATATCCTGAAAAATTAACGAATTCGGAGAGTATGCGAATAGGATGCTGAATGCGAATGCGTTGCTAATATCATGGACATGGGCACCTGAAGGAGCGGCCCAATTGAGACCTTGAGAGTCTTTGAGAACTGGCAATGGATGTGAGGAAGACTGAGGGCCAAACTCAGAGATGAGTCCTTGAGAGCCAGAAATGCTGTCTGGGACTGGGATGGTTAGCCACCGCCACCTCAGCGGCGGCGGCTAACCCTATGGCCACGGCTGTCCCAGCGGCCACAGGCCTCCTAGTGGTGATGACCGCCCAAGTGGTCCCAGTGTCCTGATCACAGCTGCTCCAGCAGCTACCGTTTCTCCAGCAATGGTGAAAAAGATAGCCCGGTGACCGCTGTAATAACGGCCGCTCCAGCGGTGCCAGTTGCTTCGCCTTCGACCGGGGTGACAGCGGTTAAGCAAAAAAAAAAATTGCAGGATGCTGTGTGTTGGGCATAGCTGGTCACACATGTTCCTAGTCATTCCCCTGTCTCCAAATCTTGCACTTATTTTTCTCCACTAGTATTCACGTGTTATTTTGAGACAGTATGAAAGTGTTGAAAAGGCGAAACAACGTGGGCCTGGTCCTTGAATACCCTCTCTAATAAACTATGTCTGGACGTGGCGGATAACAGAAAGAAGCAATGGTGTCTCGGGAGATGACCAATCGCATTTTTACTAAAGCTAATAATAGTAACGTCATCATTGGAGACGCATTAATGTCCCTTTATTTTCCGTGATAGGTTTCCTTTCGTTGATAGTTGTCGGCAGCCAAACGGTTTGTTTTTCTGGTCTTTACCAGACTGTTGTACCTTGATTGCAGGTCCAGCGTTGGCCACGCCAGCGCAGAGTGCTCTATGTTCCGAAGAATTCAACCAGCTTTTCCGATATGATATTTATATATATATATATATATATATATATATATATATATATATATATATATATATATATATATATATACATAGATAGATGGACATAGCTATAGATATGGTGGCTCTTGCAGCGACCGAAATGCGAAGGGTTTCAAAAAGTGTGGGGAGGGGGGCTCTTCAGATGTTTAGATGCAGCGAGCCAGGGGCAGGTTTATATTTCATGCCAAGGCAAAGAGAGAACAAGAACAAGCTTGCAGAAGTCATCGCCGATCACAATGCGGAATGGTTGAAAGGAAGATGTGTTGACGAGACACGGGTCGCCACTGGATATTCCGAAAACGCGTTCTCGACCAAAATACAAATGTCCGCGATCGCTGCATATTTCTTTGCAGCTATTAGTTACTTAAATATTGAACAATGCACATCGTTCCTTCTCAGTACGAGATATGGGGAGCTGTGCATCGCATCGCAGCATTGCGCGAGGTACGTCAGACCATGTTCTGCAGTATCCAGTCGGTGTAGGCGCTGACCCTAGTGTACAGGCCCGGGTAGTCGGGGTTGCCACAGCCAGCGCCGGCGGACACCACCCCGATCAGCTGGTAGGAGCCGTCGGCGCGCTGCTGCACCAGCGGACCGCCAGAGTCGCCGCTGCAGGCGTCACGCACGGCGCCGCCCCCGCCGGCGGCACACAGCAGGCCGTCGACGCGCTGCTGCACCAGCGGACCGCCAGAGTCGCCGCTGCAGGCGTCGCGCACGGCGCCGCCCCCGCCGGCGGCACACAGCAGGCCGTCGCCGAAGCCGGACGGGAAGTCCCTGTCGAAGGCGGGCAGCCGGCGGTAGCTGGCCTCGCACTGGGCCGTGTCGACCACCACCAGCTCGGCCTGCTGCAGCACGGTGGCGACGCGGCCGGCGAACCGCGTGCGGCCCCAGCCGGCGAGCAGCGCCGGCTGGCCGGGCCGCGCGCCGGCCGTCGGCAGACACACGGGCCGCACGTGCGGCCAGCGCGGCGCCGGCCGCCGCAGCACCAGCACGGCCAGGTCGTGCGTGCGGGCCGCGCGGGCCGGGTGCACGACCACCAGGCGCGGCGTCCGGTCGGCCGTCGGCCCGTCGTCGGCCGACGCCAGGTCGTACTCGCCGAGGCGGACGACGAGCCGGCGCGCCGGCAGGCCGGCCACGCAGTGGGCGGCCGTCAGCAGCGTGCGGGCGCTGACGAGCGCCGCGCCGCAGATCCAGCGCGGCGCGCCGCCGCCGACCGGCCGCTCGCCCAGCAGCGCCGCCCACGGCCAGCGGCCCCGGTCGGCGTCGCGGCCGCCCACGACGCCCAGCTGCCGCCGGCGGCGGCGGCGGCGGCGGCGTGATGTCATGCTGCCGAGCTGGACGCGACCGCACTGCACCAGCGGCTGCTTGGCCGGTGCCGACGGCGGCTGGGACGGCCACGCGGGTGGGTACGACGGGGCGGGCGTCGTCGGTGGCTGCGGGTTCCATTTCTGCGGCGAGTTCGACGGCCACTCGGTTGGAGTTTGCGGCTGCCGCCATGGCTCTTCCGCTGGTGGCGGCTGCCAATTTGGTGGAGGTTCGGGGTTCCACTTGTGCGGTGCTTCTGGCTGCAATTTGGACGGCGTTTCCGGCTGCCATTTGGACGGCATCTCCGGCTGCCATTTGGACGGCATCTCCGGCTGCCATTTGGACGACGCTCCGTGTGGGCGAGGGCCGGGCGGAGGGCCGGTCTTCAGGCAGCAGACGTGCCGGCCTCCTGGGCCGCAGAACGCTGAGCGCAGGGCCACGCCAGGCGAGCAGAGCTGCGCCTGCACACACACCACCCGTCCGAACGTCGCCGCAGGGCAGGAGTCGGCCGCCGAGGCCGTCATCCAGCCATCTGTCGTCAGCCACACGACCACCAGCGCAACACCGGCCACACCCATGTCGGTCTGACCTGACCTGACCTCACGCGTTGCCCCGCAGCCACGTCCGATGCCGAGACGAGTTCTCGTCGTCACCGCTCACCGCTGCGAGACCGCTGAGTGGCGACACCCGAGTCGGCTCGCGGCCGGTCACCTCGCGGCGCAACCTCGCCCCACTCTCGACGTGGCTGCCCCGCGCGAGCTCCGACTCGCTGATCGCCGTGCTCCGCTCACCACGCCGTGAGTGGCCGGTCCGGGTGTGACCGGTGACCAGCGGGCCTGACCGCCGGCGGAGAGGCCGGCCGGTGGTACTGCCGGCAGTGCTGGTACGGCTGCCCACGCTGTGGTCCTCTGGAGGTGATGACGTCACTGTGGTCTGCAGGTGCCGTCCGGCCGACGGTGTGTGCACATGCAAATGGCGGACATGACTGGCGGTGGAAATACCCAGTGGGCGAGAGCGGCTCTTCCAGCCGGGAGAGCTGTGATGTGGTGATGTGACTCAGGGCTAGGAGAAACAGCAGCCGTCAGCGGCGTCATTGGGTAACTAACACTAACTAATAGCACTCTGAGAACTTTTACTCGGCAGGCGATCGAGTGGAGCTGACGAATGCTAGGGACGAAGCTTGGCGGATATTTGCGAAAAACAGGATGAAATATCGGAATGGAGAACTTTCTATCATCAGTCTTTTTAGAAACACCTGAAGCCTGTTTCACCATTGTAAATAGCAAGGACTTACGATATTCCGTGATTTAAATCAATTATGTTTCACCATACAGCATTTCTATGCGTGGCGAAGCAGGATCGATGTAAATTGCATCGACGAGTATTACTTTTACGGTGGTAAAACAGATCTCCGAACTCAGTAGCGAGTCCATTATGCGCCAAAGGAAAGATTGGAGTGCATTGTTGTCTCGAGTTCTCGGTTCTCTTCCAACAGAATCTATTATCAAACTACGTGAACCATGAGCAGAAGTTTTTTTCTCCACAAACACGTAGTTCACAAGCGGAAATACAGTCACTCTTCTAAGTGGTCACGTGCATGCACTCGCATAAAAACTCATGTGTGGCGATTAGATGTACTTAAGCATTGCACTCGCATGAAGTTGTTCGATAGCTTCCTCGATCTGGCCACAGAGCATTGTATGCTGCGTTAGTTTGTACCGTGTCAATATTATAGTAACAGCTCACTGAATGTCGGTTGCGTTGCCAATTATGAATCTCCAGGAAGCGATCCATGCTGCGTTCAAGTACAGTAAAAATGTAAAATTAAGACAGTTTCTGGATGCACGTATGCTCAGAGCTGTGTGATAGGCACGTGTTGTAATGCTTTTCGGGCGTGCGAGTTGAGAGGCACAACGTTAAGTTCGGCAGGATGTTGCCACGGCACAGTTCAACAGGCTGCCCGTCGGTTGTACGCGGCGAACAAGTGGGTCCAGAGTAATATTTGTCCAACTATCCAGTCGCAAGAATTGCTCCCAGAAATCATTCACGGTATAGATATAAAACATACGATAGGGAAGGAGCTGCGAGTGCCATCAAACAGCCGGTGTCTGTAGCATGAACTTTCTTTGCTGGAAAAGCTATACCATCAAATACAAAAATCGTGTACAATTATATAAGCCCAGGACAAGATCCCGCATATAAATGTGTAAACCCTTCCACAGAGCAATTTCGACAATCGTCAGAGCCGCTGGTGTTTTTGCTTAAAAGTTATCTCTTCATTGGCAATTTCCATATCTCAATTATTCCTGGGAGCTCAAACCCACAAACGTGGATGTCATAATGATGGAAACATCACACCCAGAATGCCGTGTTACGACACTGAAGGTCCTTTACATTACACGCCAACCAACTGACCACACGCGCTGTCTCGAAGCGACGACATGGCATCTGGTGAGAGTTAGAGGGGCCTCACCATTGTAAAGCTGTTCACTACTCTCAGCGCGGGGAATGACGTAGTACAATTAAAAGCAGACAGTCTAGTTTCAAACGCATAAATACAAACAGAACCATTCGCGCGATACAAGTGTATCACCAGCTATCGCGTCCGTCTGTGAGAACCACCGTGTCCGGGGCACCAGCGGAGCCTCGAGGCGACCCACGTCCGCCGACGCGGACACGAGTCGCTGAGCGAGACGGACACGAGTCGCCGAGTGAGGCGGACACGAGTCGCCTAGCGAGCCGACGGCTGGCTACGTCTGCACCGGACACGAGTTGAGCAGCACGTTGGTCAGCTGCGCCATGTCGGTCCAGTCGCGCCGCACGCCGTTGATCTCGATGTTGCGTACGCAGCCCTGGAAGTTGTCCGCCCGCAGCAGGACGGCGTTCGAGGCGTCCGCTGCCGACGCAGAACGCGTCCTGGTCAGCTGATTCGGCGGACCAGGGCTGCTTGCGCACCGTCAGCTCCCAACACGGGTACGATGCAGCTCCCAACACGGGTACGATGCAGTTCCCAATACGGGCAGTGCATCGTACTCTGGTACGGTATCGCGTGACAAAATGTTAACGCACCACCTGACTTTTTGTGCGTCATGAAATACGTGCATAGCGAGTGTCCTGGTGAGTTTGGCGATTCTTGACCGTGCATGGACGATATTCATATACCGAGCTGGCAATTGACGTTATGCCCCCAGCCTCCACTCATGCAAGGAGTGGAGGCTAAACCTGACCAAAGTGCAATTCAACCAGGATTTGACCGGACGACGGGTCACTGACCTGGCATCCCACCGATGTAAAGTGGATGGGCGCCGGACGACGACCCTGTGGCACTGCTGGCGGAGAAGCCATAGCGCTCCGGGTATTTGTCCACCTTCAGCGTCACCTGACGGTACAGAGAGTAAGCCAGGTCATTCGATTTCATCAGATATCCTTCCTGAATAGAGTATGAAAACAGTCGCGTATGGACCACGTCAAATCCTGAGTTTCGCGAACTACGTACAGTACCAACTAAATGTCGTGAACCATGTTGATTTTATGGAATGAAAAACAATGTTAAAACATGAATAACTGGACGACCACGCTACTCATGCTGACTGGTGCTCTCATTGTGTTCGACAGAAAACATGAAAACAGAACGTGGCGAAGATGCTCGTCCAACGCCGGTCCATTGCCCTGCTGGGTTACCTGGTTTCTGAGGTAGTTGGCCTTCACCGTATGCCACTCGTTGTTGCAGGCGATATATTTGACGGGGAACTTCTGGCGAGCGCGGATGGGCTGGCTCCCGCCTATGTACACCGAGAACACGACCTGCGCGACCAAAACGGCCTCATGTTACCGCTCACATTTCATGTGCACACAGTGGACTGGCGCCCACCCATGCACACCGAGAACACGATATTGCGCAGTGAAAACGGCCTCATGTCACCGCTCACATCTCACATGCACACAGTCGGCCGGACCTTACCTCGCCGTCAGCTATCTCCAGAGACTGGGCAGAACCTGACCCCACCGTCAGCTATCTCCAGATAGGAGGCCGGACCTTACCTCGCAGTCAGCATTTCCAGAGACAGGGCGGGACCTCACCTCGCCATCAGCTATCTCCAGCAAGCCGGACCTCACCTCGCCGTCAGCCATCTCCAGAGACAAGGGGCAGGGCCTCACCTTCGCCGTCAGCCATCTCCAGAGACAGGGGGCCGGACCTCACCTCTCCGTCAGCCATCTCCAAGAGACAGGGCGGGACCTCACCTCGCCGTCAGCCATCTCCAGAGACAGGAGGCCGGACCTCACCTCGCCGTCAGCCATCTCCAGGGACAGGGGGCCGGACCTCACCTCGCCGTCAGCCATCTCCAGAGACAGGGGGCATGGCCCCACCTCGCCGTCAGCTATCTCCAGAGACAGGAGGCGGGACCTCACCTCGCCGTCAGCCATCTCCAGAGACAGGGGCATGGCCCCACCTCGCCGTCAGCTATCTCCAGAGACAGGAGGCGGGACCTCACCTCGCCATCAGCCATCTCCAGAGACAAGGGGCAGGGCCCCACCTCGCCGTCAGCTATCTCCAGAGACAGGAGGCGGGACCTCACCTCGCCGTCAGCCATCTCCAGAGACAGGGCGGGACCTCGCTGTCTCCAGAGACAGGGGCGGGCGGGACCTCACCTCGCCGTCAGCTATCTCCAGATACAGGAGGCGGGACCTCACCTCGCCGTCAGCTATCTCCAGAGACAGGAGGCGGGACCTCACCTCGCCATCAGCTATCTCCAGAGACAGGTGGCCGGACCTCACCTCGCCGTCAGCTATCTCCAGAGACAGTGGGCCGGACCTCACCACGCCGTCAGCTATCTCCAGACAGGGGGCCGGACTTCACCTGGCCGTCAGCCATCTCCAGAGACAGGGGGCCGGACCTCACCTCGCCGTCAGCTATCTCCAGAGACAGGGGGCGGGACCTCACCTCGCCGTCAGCCATCTCCAGAGACAGGGGGCCGGACCTCACCTCGCCGTCAGCCATCTCCAGAGACAGTGGGCCGGACCTCACCTCGCCGTCAGCTATCTCCAGAGACAGGGGGCCGGACCTCACCTCGCCGTCAGCCATCTCCAGAGACAGGGGGCCGGACCTCACCTCGCCGTCAGCCATCTCCAGAGACAGGAGGCCGGACCTCACCTCGCCGTCAGCCATCTCCAGAGACAGGGGGCCGGACCTCACCTCGCCGTCAGCCATCTCCAGAGACAGGAGGCCGGACCTCACCTCGCCGTCAGCCACCTCCAGAGACAAGGGGCAGGACCTCACCTCGCCATCAGCCACCTCCAGAGACGGGGCAGGATCTCACCTCGCCGTCAGCCATCTCCAGAGACGGGGCAGGACCTCACCTCGCCGTCAGCCATCTCCAGAGACAGGGGGCCGGACTTCACCTGGCCGTCAGCCATCTCCAGAGACAGGGGGCCGAATGTCACCTCGCCGTCAGCTATCTCCAGAGAAAGGGGGCGGGACCTCACCTCGCCGTCAGCTATCTCCAGAGACAGGGGGCCGGACCTCACCTCGCCGTCAGCCATCTCCAGAGACAGGAGGCCGGACCTCACCTCGCCGTCAGCCATCTCCAGGGACAGGGGGCCGGACCTCACCTCGCCGTCAGCCATCTCCAGAGACAGGGGGCGGGACCTCACCTCGCCGTCAGCCATCTCCAGAGACAGGAGGCCGGACCTCACCTCGCCATCAGCCATCTCCAGAGACAAGGGGCATGGCCCCACCTCGCCGTCAGCTATCTCCAGAGACAGGAGGCGGGACCTCACCTCGCCATCAGCCATCTCCAGAGACAAGGGGCATGGCCCCACCTCGCCGTCAGCTATCTCCAGAGACAGGAGGCGGGACCTCACCTCGCCGTCAGCCATCTCCAGAGACAGGGCGGGACCTCGCTGTCTCCAGAGACAGGGGCGGGCGGGACCTCACCTCGCCGTCAGCTATCTCCAGATACAGGAGGCGGGACCTCACCTCGCCGTCAGCTATCTCCAGGGACAGGGGGCCGGACCTCACCTCGCCGTCAGCCATCTCCAGAGACAGTGGGCCGGACCCCTCGCCGTCAGCTATCTCCAGAGACAGGGGGCCGGACTTCACCTGGCCGTCAGTTATCTCCAGAGAAAAGGGGGCGGGACCTCACCTCGCCGTCAGCTATCTCCAGAGACAGGGGGCCGGACCTCACCTCGCCGTCAGCCATCTCCAGAGACAGGGGGCCGGACCTCGCCTGGCCGTCAGCCATCTCCAGGGACAGGGGGTCGGACCTCACCTCGCCGTCAGCCATCTCCAGAGACAGGAGGCCGGACCTCACCTCGTCATCAGCCATCTCCAGAGACAGGAGGCCGGACCTCACCTCGCCATCAGCCATCTCCAGAGACAATGGGCAGGGCCTCACCTCGCCGTCAGCCATCTCCAGAGACAGGGGGCCGGACCTCACCTCGCCGTCAGCCATCTCCAGAGACAAGGCGGGACCTCGCTGTCTCCAGAGACAGGGGCGGGCGGGACCTCACCTCGCCGTCAGCTATCTCCAGATACAGGAGGCGGGACCTCACCTCGCCGTCAGCTATCTCCAGGGACAGGGGGCCGGACCTCACCTCGCCGTCAGCCATCTCCAGAGACAAGGGGCATGGCCTCACCTCGCCGTCAGCTATCTCCAGAGACAGGAGGCGGGACCTCACCTCGCCGTCAGCCATCTCCAGAGACAGGGGGCCGGACCTCACCTCGCCGTCAGCCATCTCCAGAGACAGGAGGCCGGACCTCACCTCGCCGTCAGCCATCTCCAGAGACAGGGGGCCGGACCTCACCTCGCCGTCAGCCATCTCCAGAGACAAGGGGCATGGCCCCACCTCGCCGTCAGCTATCTCCAGAGACAGGAGGCGGGACCTCACCTCGCCATCAGCCATCTCCAGAGACAAGGGGCATGGCCCCACCTCGCCGTCAGCTATCTCCAGAGACAGGAGGCGGGACCTCACCTCGCCGTCAGCCATCTCCAGAGACAGGGGGCCGGACCTCACCTCGCCGTCAGCCATCTCCAGAGACAGTGGGCCGGACCTCACCTCGCCGTCAGCTATCTCCAGACAGGGGGCCGGACTTCACCTGGCCGTCAGCCATCTCCAGAGACAGGGGGCCGAACGTCACCTCGCCGTCAGCTATCTCCAGAGAAAGGGGGCGGGACCTCACCTCGCCGTCAGCTATCTCCAGAGACAGGGGGCCTGGACCTCACCTCGCCGTCAGCCATCTCCAGAGACAAGGGGCAGGACCTCACCTCGCCGTCAGCTATCTCCAGAGACAGGGGGCCGGACCTCACCTCGCCGTCAGCCATCTCCAGAGACAGGGGGCCGGACCTCACCTCGCCGTCAGCCATCTCCAGAGACAGGGGGCCGAATGTCACCTCGCCGTCAGCCACCTCCAGAGACAAGGGGCAGGACCTCACCTCGCCGTCAGCTATCTCCAGAGACAGGGGGCCGGACCTCACCTCGCCGTCAGCTATCTCCAGAGACAGGGGGCCGGACCTCACCTCGCCGTCAGCTATCTCCAGAGACAGGAGGCCGGACCTCACCTCGCCGTCAGCCATCTCCAGAGACAGGAGGCCGGACCTCACCTCGCCGTCAGCCATCTCCAGAGACAGGAGGCGGGACCTCACCTCGCCGTCAGCCATCTCCAGAGACAGGGGGCCGAACCTCACCTCGCCGTCAGCCACCTCCAGAGACAGGGGGCCGGACCTCACCTCGCCGTCAGCTATCTCCAGAGACAGGGGGCCGGACCTCACCTCGCCGTCAGCCATCTCCAGAGACAGGGGGCAGGACCTCACCTCGCCGTCAGCCATCTCCAGAGACAGGGGGCCGGACCTCACCTCGCCGTCAGCCATCTCCAGAGACAGGGGGCCAGGACCTCACCTCGCCGTCAGCTATCATCTCCAGAGACAGGGGGCCGGACCTCACCTCGCCGTCAGCCACCTCCAGAGACAAGGGGCAGGACCTCACCTCGCCGTCAGCCATCTCCAGAGACAAGGGGCAGGGCCTCACCTCGCCGTCAGCCATCTCCAGAGACAGGAGGCGGGACCTCACCTCGCCGTCAGCCATCTCCAGAGACAAGGGGCCGGACCTCACCTCGCCGTCAGCCATCTCCAGAGACAGGAGGCCGGACCTCGCCTGGCCGTCAGCCATTTCCAGGGACAGGGGGCCGGACCTCACCTCGCCGTCAGCCATCTCCAGAGACAAGGGGCCGGACCTCACCTCGCCGTCAGCCATCTCCAGAGACAGGGGGCCGGACCTCACCTCGCCGTCAGCCATCTCCAGAGACAGGGGGCCGAACCTCACCTCGCCGTCAGCCATCTCCAGAGACAGGAGGCCTGACCTCACCTCGCCGTCAGCCATCTCCAGAGACAAGGGGCCGGACCTCACCTCGCCGTCAGCCATCTCCAGAGACATGGGGCCGAACCTCACCTCGCCGTCAGCCATCTCCAGAGACAAGGGGCAGGGCCTCACCTCGCCGTCAGCTATCTCCAGAGACAGGGCGGCTCCGCCTGATTGGTGACCGAGACTGAGCAGTACGCCGTTCAGCTGGCTCGTTCTGAAGTCAAGCCGCATATCGAACATGTCCCCCACCTTCAGCGCGTCATCTGTAAAGACAAGTGAATCAACATGTTAATAGTACACACCAAGTGAATCTAAAATAAACGAGCGCTGCTCAGAGCCTTTCAACCACAGATTGAGTCCTCGCGACGCCATACAAAGTAGATTATATAAATGCAAGCGACGTTGCCGTAAATGGGGTCGATCACTAAAATATAGCATTGAGAAGTGCATTTCGGTATGTACCATGCGGTACGCACTACATCGACCGATAATTTCACTCTGACCCTGAGTGGCGTAGAGTTATGTTTTGTGGGGACCATTGATAGTGTTTAACAGTGACCAAAGGGTGCACCAAGGACATGGCCTTGGGCGCGGCTAGGGTAGAACGATTGAAGGTGATATTTGGGTCTGTTAGGTCATTCTGTCCACACAACGCTCAACGTTTCCAACGCGTAATGATACATTTTTAATATTGCGAGGTTCGATTCCAGTCAACTCCATTGGTAGCGGAGCCCACGCACACGACACTTTTCTATCACTCACCGCAACAAAGGTTTATATTTGTAGATGTCATTTGAAAGTACGAGAGCTTAATTTTCGGTCGCCCGATCCACGCTGCACATGTTGCACACTAGACAGAGACAGTTTGGACCAACCTACCACAACCACATTCGGCCCGATTGGATTCTGAATCCATTTTGCGCGCTTATTTTAGAACTGTTTTTGTGTTTGCTCTAGGGTCATTAGAAATCAAAATGCTTAACTTTTGAGCCTTCCTTTTGTCATATATGTAATCCGCCTTCTATGAAGTATTGTTTAATCCACGAGTTGAAAGCAAAAGTGAATCCTTTGACAGACCGGGGAAGTGGCGGTGTCCAGTCAATGACGGGCAGTCTAACTGCTGACAGCTGGCAGCACGATGAGACGCCCAAAGGGGAGCAAAGCTCCTCCTGCCAAGCTCAGATGTGGACCTGACAAGATATTCGGGATCAGGAGGCCCCTGCCCATCAACAAGCTGCCTCTGAATAAAGAGATAGGAAGTGCCCTGGCTTTCGAAGCTGAGCAGGAGAGGATGAAGAAAGGGAAGAAGGATATTGATTGCAAGGACGCCACTGAGAAGGTCACTGAGAAGGTTGTAGAAGTCTACAAGACTGCCAACATCCCTACAATAAGCAAGAAGAAGGTGAAGGAAAAGATGCAGAAGATGTGGCAGATGAGGAAAGAGAGTCTGAATGAGATAGCCAAGGGCCAGACTGGTATGGACAGGAAGAGAAGGAAGAAGAAGAATGGCAAAGTGAAGAGGAAGTTCAAAGATATAGGGGAGGAACTGTTTGATGTAGCTGATGATGACAACGTTCCTGAGATGGAGAAGGAGTTTTTGGTCGCCCAGAGGAAGCGTGGGAGGGAGGGCTGTATTGGTGGAGTAGACATTATAGAGTCAGGCTGCAGAAAACTAAAGAGAAGGAAGAAAAAGCAGCCAAGAAAAATGCTGAGAACAAAGAGAAGACAGAAAAGAGGAAGAGGAGAAGTGATGATGATGTGAAAAGAATGATGTCTAAAGTGGCAGTGGAGAACAGTGAGAGCGAGGATGACAATGAAGAAAAGGATGTGAATGACAATGAGTACAAATGCCAGGTGAATAAGAAAGAGAAAACAGAGAAAAAGAAAAAGCAGAAGGAAGCAGAGGCTAAACTCGGTGAAACAGCAGATAGGTTCAAGATATCCAGTGATGCAGTGGCTCATGTCACAAACACCAGCAGAGTGGCAGACAACACTATAACTGCAGGGGATAAGAGTAAAGTGATCAATTCCAAGACAGTTGAGAGAGTAAGGAAGAAGTCTAGGGAGCAAAAGAAAGACAAATTTCGGGGGTTTGAGGCTAAAGGTCTGATGGTGGATGAAAGGATCAATGACAACAAAGTAGAGGTTGGTGTAGGAGAGAAGAACCATAAAAGGCTTGCCACTGTAAGGAGTGAGGACTGTGCTGTCATCGGGTACCCCGGCGAGGAGTTCCTGGGTCACGTGGCCCCGGTGGGGGGGGGGGGTGGACCTGGCCACCAGCCTGGTGGGGTTCGTGGAGGAGCGGGGCATCAACATCGCCAGCCTGCAGGTGGTCTTCAGCGATGGTTGCAGCAAGATGGGCGGCTACAACCATGGGTTCATCGCTGAGTTCGAGAGGCTGGTGGGTCGCCCCCTCCTCCACATCCACTGCATCGTCCACAGCCTGGAGAAGGTGTTCAACCACCTGTTCATCCACTACGCCGGCCCCACCACCGGCCCGGCCTCCTGGAGTGGGGAGGAGGCCAAGAGGCTCCAGGGCAGTGTGTGGGACCTGCAGGTGGAGGAGTTCGAGGCCATCCTCAGCCCCACCCTCAGGGCCCTGCTGGACGTCATCCCCCCGCCGTCATGAAGGAGTTCAACCATGATACCAGATATCTGTTGGAGATGGCCGGGGCAGTGGAGTCTGGACAGCTGCAGGAGAGGTGGGCCAGGGCACGGGCTGGTGCAATGACCAACGCCCGGTGGTAGAACACGGAGAGCAGGGAGCTGCTCATGAGCACGGCCACCCCCAGCGAGGCACAGAGACGCATGACCTCCTTCATCATCCACGTCTACGTGCCCTCCTTCCTGGAGATCATGCAGAGGAACCTGCTGCTGGAGGGTCCCCGCCACCTGCTCACCATCGTCACCAGGGTCGTCACCTACTGCACCAAGGAGGAGGTGGACATGCTGAAGCCCTACCTCCAGTTCAACGCCTACTTCGCCCAACATGAGGTAGTGCTGGCCTCCCTGCTGGCCTCCAGGGAGAGGGAGGAGAGGGAACAGGCCTTGGCCATCGTCAAGAAGCTGAGGAAGAAGGAGCAGAGGAGCAAGAGGAAGACTGTTAGGAAAGTGAGGAACCCCGAGATCAACCTGGCGGCCACCAAGTTGTCCGAGCTGGTGGACCTGCAGAAGGCGACCTCCTCTCCTCCCATCCTGTTCCAACACACAGACCAGGAACTGGAACAGTTCCTGGAGGAGCCCTACTCGGAGCCAGGACTGCCCTGCACCACCACTGCAGTGGAGAGGGGTGTGAAGATGACCATGGAGGCGGCCACCATGGCCAGCGGGGCCGGGCAGCAGGACATGGTCACGTGGAACAGGCAGGAGGCCAGGAACAGGAACAAGTACAGGGGCAAGAAGGAGGAGTTCAACTGCTGAGTTATATGGATAATGATTTACCAATGTTTTTTATGTATTACACAATATATGTGCCTTCTTGCTACTCGATAGATTACAAGTTAATACTTTGCCGAATGACAAAAGTTAAGCATTTTGACTTTTAATGACCCTAGAGCAAAAACAAAAACAGTTCTGAAATCAGCGCGCAAAATGGATTCAGAATCCAACCGGGCCGAATGTGGTTGTGGTAGGTTGGTCCAAACTGTCTCTGTCTATTGCACACCATACCTGCTGGAAAGGGCAATGCGTCTCTCCCCTCGCCCCCCCGTTCGGGAACGCCGACGACCACCGGCACGCACCGTAAATGGCGAACGCATCTCCGCCGAAGAAGGTGCCCAGCTCGACCCGGGCCATGCACTGGCCCACCCGGTGGATGATGTTGCGCCCAGATGGCAGGTCGATCACCCGGCCGCTGACGCTCAACTGCTTCATGCAGCCCTTGAAGCCCTCAGTTTGCTGGGGGCGGAGCGGTTGTGGCAGTCAGGCGTGGTCGTCCATGGGCTCCCGCCCCGCTCCCGTGGTCGTCCAGGGCCGCATGGTTAAGGTGCTGAGCTCTGAGTACCAAAGCTCCCTGGTTCAACACTCGTATCGCTCGGGACGTTTCCCAATCCCGCGGCCCACCGGCGAAGCAGTGTGGACGGCGCCATTAGCCGTGACCGTGCAGGAAGTGCGTCGAGAGCAACCCAATAAACAAACAAACACACGTCGTCGTCCAGTCATCGCGTCCCCTCCAACACGCTGCGTGTATAGTCGGCTAACTGGCAGCAGCTAATACCGACAGCACGCGATCCTCCTCTCTTCCAAACTCTCAGCGCAGCCGCACGTCGTTCGAGCAATCGTTCACAACGTGTCGGAACTGCGCAACCCCTGACGCAAGGGACCAGCGTTCCGGAGCTAGATCCGAGATCTAGGGCTGCCTGGCAGCGACGGGAACAGACTGAAGACATTTGGCACAGTATTTAACAACAGATCCTAACACCCCGTCCTATCCGAAATTCGCGGCGATGCACATGAGCAAATAGCAAAGCGAGACAGTGCATACCAAGGAAACGAATGCTTCGCTCAAAAACAACTTGCAGTGCCTTCTTCCCGGCAATGGAAATGCTCGTGTAGACAGATCATCAAATACAATCCACGCGTCACCTTCAAAACAATTCACCACTCCACACAGTCTGCCCCAGCTGTCCAGCCCAGCCCGCGCTTCCACCACACACCCACCAGCATCTCGAGCTTCTTGTGTCCCGGCACGCGCGAGTTGCTGTCCTGGCCTCTGCGCTCGATGCCGGTGCGCGGCACGCCGCCGACGTAGATGGCGCGGCCGGCGCGGTAGGAGCGCGGCCCGCGCCGACTGGCCGCCGGCGCGCCGCTCACCAGCAGCGAGTACTTGCGCTTCGTCTTGATCAGCGTCACCTGGGCAGGGGGCGGCCTCGAGATGAGGCCAGAGGACAGACTGCGCCGCAAGACCCACGGACAGATGCGGATGCGGAGGGCGACAGCGTCAGGCACTGGGGTGGTACACAGCAGCTGGGTCGACCAACTGCTGTCACGTGCATTGTTGGCTGACGAACTGCGATACCGTGTGATATGCAATATCAGCATACATTACACGCCTGCATTCACATAGACACGTAAGGAGTGCATGTATGATTATGTTGCATAATATGCATTATATTACATAATATACATACTTATATTGCATAACATGCATAAATATGTGACATAATATACATACTTATGTTGTATAATATGGCAACAACGGTGGACGCCTTGCGAAATCCACTGAGACAGGCGATGAATGCATCAACTGTGAGTCTCTCTAGCATTGACAGGATAATTCCATAATGTTTCATGTTAAACACGCCAGATATTGGGGACCAAATCAGTCACTGACAGGGCGAAGTCATATCAAATGTCGATGTTCAGGAACGAGTGGCACCGACCCTCGATGAAGCACACATTATCTTACCATTTTCCAGGTGCCGTCGTTGAGATGGTGGCCAGTGACGAGCTTGGCGATTTTGCGGCCCCGCTTGACGGCGAGCAGCACGGAGCCGTCCATCAGACTGAGCGTCAGGTACGAGCTGCGCTTCCGCGACTTTCCCTGTGAACCACCGGATCTCAGATTCCGTCCGCCAGACTGATGGCCAAACACGAGTCACGCTGTCGCGGCTCGCCCGCTACTTGTCATGAGACACCTCAGACGAGAATCCTGAACACATGTCAATTCTTTCGTTTTTCGTCTTTTTTGTTAATTTGTCTCATTTTTTATACAGTGCAAGCATAAAGCGAAGCAACCCACCTCACTATGTAGCAAGAGACCGTTGGGGTAAAACGTCCTGAAGTCCAGTGTGATATTGAAGTCGCCCTTCAGTTTTTTCTTGCGGACAGGGACATAGACGTGGCTGAAGGGGTCGTCTCCCAGCTTCACGGCTCTGAAGCAGAAGCACTGTCATGATGGATAGAAACTGTGATCGTAGCAGCAACAGAGCTCACATTGCTCAGAATGTGCTGCCTTCGTGCCAACACCAGCACACCGGTGTAACCCTATAGGTGCTTATGTCACAGTTGAACTGCTACTAGCGGTCACTAGCTAGCTACTAGTAGGGCATACAATGGTTGGTTATTGGTTTTACGACACGTCGACCGTTGAGTCATATAGCGTCGCCAATCTCTCACGCCGATCGGTCGCGGGCGAAGAGTAGCGACAGGTGAGATTCGAACCCACAATCTTTCGATTGCGAGACGAGCATCTTACCCCTAGACCACTCGTCCCCTTGGGGCATACAATGGATTATTATACCACCGGCTCCTCCCAGCTATGCTGCCTAACCTATAAAACCTAACCTAAACTAATATATATATATATATATATATATACATAACCTGCGAATACTCTATTTTCTGATCAAAAGTCCAGCACATCCTGACTACCAGAGTAGCGATATCTCGATATGAAATATATATATTTCTTACCTAGCCTCGAGAGTGATCTGCGACGGCTTGTTGCAGCTGGCCGGGTCGGGTTCTGCTGCCATCTCGTGCAGCATCCTCCCTCGCAGAAAGTTTCCGTTACAGCGGCCGATTGTCACGTGCTTGTGGCGGACTGGAGCGTCGAACTGCAGCAGCCTGTGGCACACGAACAACCAATCACAGCACAACTCGTGCACACAGCAAATGTCAGTCTTTAGGATCACCGAACACGGAGATGCTGGGCACCCAGCCGCTGGACTCACGGCGGCCACGTGACACGAAACAGCGCCCACGGGCTGACCGGCACCGCTTGCAGTGAGGGTCGGATCCCGCAGGTGAATCCTGAACACCCGCTATTGCACCATGCCGATTGACGTGGATAATAACAATAGTTGAATGCTGCAAATGCGCATCTTCCGACAACACGAAAGGATCGATTGCACTACAGCTAGTAATCAGGACGAAAACACGGAAGCCAGATGGAGATATTTTATCAGGATAGGTGACAATGCGGCACATTTTAGGCCTGTCGTAGAAACTGCACGAAGTTGTGGCCTGCCTTCGGCTATCATTGATCCATAGCAGATCGCGCCTGACAGCCGTCCGCCTTCACCGTCCGCCATCACCGTCTGCCATCACCGTCTGCCTTCCTGCGCGCGGCATCCCACTCACGAGTCGCCGAAGATGACGTCAGAGATGCAGCCCTCGAACGGCGGCGGCGCGGGGCCCGTGTTGAGCGCGACGCCCGGGGGCAGACCGCCCAGGTAGAGACCGCCAGTGTTGGGCGCGTCCACGGCCGCAGAGCCTCGCGGCAGCTGACCGGTGGCCACTGTGATGTCGGCCACCCGCAGCCGGACACTGCGTCGGGCCATCACGGGTCATCACGGGTCACCACACAGCCATCACACCGCATCCACACCGCCACCACACCGCCACCACACCGCCATCACACCGCCACCACACCGCCATCACACCGCCACCACACCGCCATTACGAGCCATCACGGGCCGTCACACAGTCATCATACCGCCATCACACCACCATCACGCCGCCACTACACCGCCATCACCGGTCATCACGTGCCATCACACCACCATCACGGGCCGCCACACCGCTACCACACCACCATCACGGGCCGCCACACCGCTACCACGCCGTCATCACGGGCCGTAATCACGGGCCGCCACACCGCTACCACGCCGTCATCACGGGCCGTCACACCGCTACCACGCAGTCATCACGGGCCGTCACACCGCTACCACGCAGTCATCACGGGCCGTAATCACGGGCCGCCACACCGCTACCACGCCGTCATCACGGGCCGTCACACCGCTACCACGCAGTCATCACGGGCCGTCACACCGCTACCACGCAGTCATCACGGGCCGTAATCACGGGCCGCCACACCGCTACCACGCCGTCATCACGGGCCGTAATCACGGGCCGCCACACCGCTACCACGCCGTCATCACGGGCCGTCACACCGCTACCACGCCGTCATCACGGGCCGTCACACCGCTACCACGCAGTCATCACGGGCCGCCACACCGCTACCACGCCGTCATCACGGGCCGTCACACCGCTACCACGCCGTCATCACGGGCCGTAATCACGGGCCGCCACACCGCTACCACGCAGTCATCACGGGCCGTCACACCGCTACCACGCAGTCATCACGGGCCGTCACACCGCTACCACGCCGTCATCACGGGCCGTCACACCGCTACCACGCAGTCATCACGGGCCGTCACACCGCTACCACGCAGTCATCACGGGCCGTCACACCGCTACCACGCCGTCATCACGGGCCGTCACACCGCCATGCCGCCGTGACATCATGCCACTAATCTAAGGCAAGTTTGTCCTCACCCGACCACATGCTCGGAGGATTGTTTATTAGGCGTATTGCCACCAAAGCGGCCGTTGCCAGATTTCGCCTGGTGGTGTGTGTCCACCGAGAATGGTCCGGAAACTCGTGGATCCCAACCGGCGGCTCTGGCATTGCTCTCGCCCGAAGGCGGGTCAGGTCTTTTGACCACTCCCCCCACACACACGCTACTATCGTAATTACGTCAGATCGTGAACGTTTCAAAGCGGGGATGCGCTCGAGTGTCGCCGGATGGGCGCCTTTTCTACTCGGAGGGGCGCACTGAAGCGTCCTAGAGGGGCGCCTTTTTCAAGTACTGTGCAACCTTCTCTCCTTGGATCGAACCCTGTATCTGAGCAATAACAACAGACACACACACAGACACACACCGACACACGACAGACTACAGACTACAGACACACAGACGACAGACAGACGACAGACATACATACGACAGACAGACGACAGACAGACAGACGACAGACAGACAGACGACAGACAGACAGACATACAGACAGACGACAGACGACAGACGACAGACGACAGACGACAGACGACAGACAGACGACAGACAGACGACAGACAGACGACAGACAGACGACAGACAGACAGACAGACAGACAGACAGACGACAGACGACAGACGACAGACGACAGACGACAGACAGACACACCGACAGACAGACACACAATAGACAGACAGACAGACAGGCATATAGACACACAGACAGAGACAGACAGACAGACAGACAGAGACAGATAGACACACAGACAGAGACAGACAGACGGCCGTACCGTCTGCGCTCCTTCAGCACGGTGACAGTGTGCAGCTGGCCGTCGCTGTAGGCTCGCCGGGAGAGCAGCACCGCCTCGCCGCCGCCACCGTTGAGGCGCAACTCCAGCCGGCCACCGCTCAGACGCAGTTGGTAGTACTCAGAGTTACGACGGTCACCGACGGGCACCTGACAGGTCAGGTCAGGTCAGGTCACGGGTCATAGGTCACGTGTCACCGGCGTAGGCGGCTGGGCCGGTCTCGTGTCATGGGTCGCGTGCTACTGGGACGGGTCATATGCTTCGAGTGTCGCAGTATGGGGCCAGAGGTCAAAGGAACTGATATTAAAGGTCATATGCTGTGAAGGTGTGTGTGAGGAAAAGTCGTACCTCAGGACATCCCAAAAGGCTGCAGGATAATGGGATGACGAAAGACCAGTCGGAAGTGACCGAGCGAGATATGCAACGAAGCTCTAACAATTAGTACGAACATGAGCGAGTAAAACGCGATGATACGCTATGGGAACAAGTCTACCAGTTGCATCAAACGACATGCTAGTAATGGGAGCAGCTCATAGCCAAACCAGCCATGCCGACATGTAACAATCGGAAGATTGAATATACAGAGGTACACAAAGTGCGGATTGAGCATCAAGCAGTGATAGCTGCCATAATTATAAACAGTGGATGCTTGAGTGTCTAACTTGATTATGTTTTCGGAATGACAGCGAAACAGACGCTTGTGCTTCCATTCACTATAAAAGAAGACGGATCAAGGATTTGCCACCGTGTTGTTGGGCGGCTTCCGTGGAGCACAGTCTAACACCGGAACACCCTCCAATCGAACACCGGAACACCCTCCAATATCTTGACAAAATACATACGAGGTATTAAAAAGTACGGGATCCGCCATCAAACACATGCTCCGAGTGCAGCTTCAATCCAGGCAGGGCGACGGGATCCAGAGCCGCCACGAGATGGGGACATCGTCCAAGCAGTGCTGACGTGGGGGCGGTGACGGTGCATGCACACACGGCGTGGAGGTTCACAAATCAGTGCACACAAGTGAGGACACCGGAATCGCTGGAGCGTCATGACCGCGCCGGCTGCATGCTGCGTGCAGGCGCGGTGCATCACACTGGCACACGTGGTGCACACAGCCAGGCTGGTGATGCAAACACTGTGGCATTCCCGACCCACGGCTCCTCGTCGCTGGCACTCTGGGAGTGGCACCGCCGATTGCCATCGCCGGGCGGTTTCCAGCTACAGACTGCGACTGCGAACTGCGAACTGGACACATTCCACTCTTGAATTGCGTTGGGTGTGTGGCCCGGTAGGGCGGCATCACCAGCCCAGGGCCCAGTTGGGTGTGTGGCCCGGAAGAGCGGCATCACCAGCCCGGGACTCAGTTAGGTGTGTGGCCTGGTAGGGCAGTATCACCAGCCCAGGGCTCAGTTGGGTGTGTGGCCTGGTAGGGCGGCATCCCCAGCCCAGGGCTCAGTTGGGTGAGTGGCCCGGTAGGGCGGCATCACCAGCCCGGGGCTCAGTTGGGTGAGTGGCTGGTAGTGTGGCATCAATCGTACCGACAGCCGCCCAGGTACTGCCAATGGTACTGACGACCGCCCAGGTACTGCCAATGGTACTGACGACCGCCCATATACTGCCAATGGTACTGACGACCGCCCATATACTGCCAATGGTACTGACGACCGCCCAGGTACTGCACATGGTACTGACGACCGCCCATATACTGCCAATGGTACTGACGACCGCCCATACACTGCCAATGGTACTGACGACCGCCCAGGTACTGCCAATGGTACTGACGACCGCCCATACACTGCCAATGGTACTGACGACCGCCCATACACTGCCAATGGTACTGACGACCGCCCATATACTGCCAATGGTACTGACGACCGCCCATATACTGCCAATGGTACTGACGACCGCCCATATTCTGCCAATGGTACTGACGACCGCCCATATACTGCCAATGGTACTGACGACCGCCCATATACTGCCAATGGTACTGACGACCGCCCATACACTGCCAATGGTACTGACGACCGCCCATATACTGCCAATGGTACTGACGACCGCCCATACACTGCCAATGGTACTGACGACCGCCCATATACTGCCAATGGTACTGACGACCGCCCATATACTGCCAATGGTACTGACGACCGCCCATATTCTGCCAATGGTACTGACGACCGCCCATATACTGCCAATGGTACTGACGACCGCCCATATACTGCCAATGGTACTGACGACCGCCCATACACTGCCAATGGTACTGACGACCGCCCATATACTGCCAATGGTACTGACGACCGCCCATACACTGCCAATGGTACTGACGACCGCCCATATACTGCCAATGGTACTGACGACCGCCCATATACTGCCAATGGTACTGACGACCGCCCATACACTGCCAATGGTACTGACGACCGCCCATACACTGCCAATGGTACTGACGACCGCCCATATACTGCCAATGGTACTGACGACCGCCCATATACTGCCAATGGTACTGACGACCGCCCATATACTGCCAATGGTACTGACGACCGCCCATACACTGCCAACTGGTAGGACAGGTAACTGTTGACAGGTAACTGTTGACAGGTAACTGTTGACAGGTAACTGTTGACAGGTAACTGTTGCTTTCATGCGTCCATGAACATCTATTTAATGCAGAAAACAGGATGGTCAGAAATGACTGGCTGCGTGGTCATTAGGAAATTCCGTGATGGGGTGATAGCGTGCACTTCGTGTTAATGTTGGTGGGCAAGAAATGGGCGTTATTGTGCGAAAACTGTTTGGAGACGCAGACAAGAGTAAATATCTCTTCGGAGAGGTGTTGTGTATATATTTCGCAACGCTCCCTATCGTCTTTTGCAACGCCGGGGCACATTACATCCTCTTTCAAGCTATACGTTCAAACAAACAAAGCACGGCGCATGCTTTGAGGGATACCCCACTAATTCACCTGGATGGCTGGAGTGCTTGAATAGAGGAAACAAATGTTAGAGGGATAACAACACCCGAAGTACACAAAAGTACACACAAAAGTACACAAAACAACCCTCCTGTTATGTAGAATCAGAGTATTGTGGACGAGCGTCGAAGCTCTCCACATTAGCAGCTGTCCGGCGCCCGGCAGCTCAGCCGCGACACCGTCGCTGCACAGTGCGACAGCATTCTCACACAGGAAGCACAGAAAGCCACACACGTGCACGCGCGCGCCACAGGGGCGGACTGCGGCGCCTTAGGGAACCGCCGGTGTTGATATCCGGCGCCCGGCAGCTCAGCCGCGACACCGTCGCTGCACAGTGCGACAGGATTCTCACACAGGAAGCACAGAAAGCCACACACGTGCACACGCGCGCCACAGGGGCGGACTGCGGCGCCTCAGGGGACCGCCGGTGCGCATCTCACCCGCCGCCGTCTGCGCGCTCGGCTCTTCTCCGGCTCAGTGTCAGTCAGCTCCTCCTCCTCGTCCACCTACACCACATGCAACAACAGAGCCTCGCCTGCTCAGACGGTGTGGACGCCACTGGGTGTGGGTGGTTGTGGACGCGTCCCCACGCGTCCACGGCACTGGACGCGGTTCACTGACACGCCCCACGCGGCACTGCGTGTCAGTGAATGCGGCTGGATCGTTCCCAACCACCGCTCAGGCGAGAGAAGCGCCAGAGACACTGCCCCTGCATGTTTCAAGAGCAGGATTTCGACTGGGCAGTTGTGACGTGGAAGGGGGAGCAGCTAGCCAAAATATGTTTGTCACTTGATTTCAGCTCCTTGGAAGCGAACCTTCCCACTCGGCGTTTTAAATTTACCATTACTGCGCGACCGGAGAGCTCACTGTTCACTTTCGAACCACCTCCACATTTAATTCGTTGAAGCCCTACTTAAGATCATCGGGAACAGTACAGACCAATCGCATTCGCAATAAACCAGGAACCAAACGAACCATGACCCGAAAAGCACAACCAGGAAGGCCATGGGTAGCACTGGTGGTGGAAGAAAAGAGGCGAGCACATCATCGCTAAATAATTCAAACAGAGAACATCATCCTTCTTGTTTCATCGGAACTCCAAGTCTAAAAACATCCACGGAAACCACCTGATGCAATATGGAATGATGTGCATTCGACCAGAGAGAAGAGGGAAAAAATAGAAAATATGGAACATATCCTATCTTCACCTATATGGAAATTCGTTATCTTTGGAGATACGGAAACGGAACAAATGTGGCGTATACCAGGCTTTTTCGTTCATGGGCCTTGCCACAGCAACGCTCAGCTTCTGCACCGAAACCTCAATTATCGTCTCACTCGGTTACCTTTCCAGTGTAGGTGGACAGCAACAGCAAGCCATCCGAGGCTGTCGTTTTGAAGGTGAAGCCGAACGTGGCGGTCTTCTTCAGCCGGCGAGAGTCCAGCTCCATGTAGCCGTTGCCATGGAAACCGGCCGTCTTCAGCAGCTGTTCAAAAATGAGGCACGAGTTATTGAGAATCCAATTGCCGAATTATGTGGAGAGATGTGCGTGGGAGAGGGAGACGGGCTAGCATGCTGACCTCGCGCTATAAATATTTTTTATTTGAAGTTAAATTCGTGTCGAGGAGTTAACTTGGTTCATTCAACTCATGCATTGACTGGCTAAAACTCGACATTCCTGCAAGTGATCGAAAACCACCAGGTAGTAGGAGTACCAGGACGTCAGCTGTGGCACCCAGATAGCTAATGGAGCCAGGATTTTGACTTCAGTGCAAGATGTGTCAAATAGCTTCACTGCTTGCACGTCAGCACGGTGTAGGACCAGGCAGCTGGACAGCAAAGTTGGATGGCCGATCACCACCCAAGTGACAACGCATAAGAAAGCATATTTACTTCTCGGGTGGTCATTGCTCAGTGTACTGTGCCAAACACAGCACGCACTGCATGTTAAACGACATGTAGTGCGTGCTGTGTTTGTCCCCACATCCATGCCAAACGACATGGATGGCACTGCATGTCAAACGACATGTAGTGCGTGCTGTGTTTGACCCCATATCCATGTCATTTGACATGGATGTGGGGCTGGATGAGTTTCAGATCTAACCGAAATGCTGTATCCCAAATACGTAATTTGGTTCACGGCGACACCACAGCCGATGCTGACATCATTCAAACCTTACTTCACTCTGGGGTGCACGTCATAGCTCACTTCTCCAGTACGTCACAACCACTGTAGCCTCCCAAGATCTACCTGCCTGCACCACACGGCCCGGGGTGACATTTCACTCGTACTCTACTGTCACGGGCAACACCTCACCTGCACCCACAGCCGTCAGTGTCACATCACCTGCACCACACGGCCCGGGGTGACATTTCACTCGTACTCTACTGTCACGGGCAACACCTCACCTGCACCCACAGCCGTCAGTGTCACCTCGCCTGCACCCCACAGCCGTCAGTGTCACCTCGCCTGCACCCCACAGCCGTCAGTGTCACCTCGCCTGCACCCCACAGACGTCAGTGTCACCTCGCCTGCACCCCACAGCCGTCAGTGTCACATCACCTGCACCCCACAGCCGTCAGTGTCACCTCGCCTGCACCCCACATCCGTCAGTGTCACCTCGCCTGCACCCCACAGACGTCAGTGTCACCTCGCCTGCACCCCACAGCCGTCAGTGTCACCTCGCCTGCACCCTACAGCCGTCAGTGTCACATCACCGGCACCCCACATCCATCAGTGTCACATCACCTGCATCCCACAGCCGTCAGTGCGCCTGCATCCCACAGCCGTCAGTGACGCCTCACCTGCACCCCACAGCCGTCAGTGACGCCTCACCTGCACCCCACAGCCGTCAATGACGACTCACCTGCACCCCACATCCGTCAGTGACGCCTCACCTGCACCCCACATCCGTCAGTGACGCCTCACCTGCACGCCACAGCCGTCAATGACGCCTCACCTGCACGCCACAGCCGTCAGTGACGCCTCACCTGCACCCCACAGCCGTCAATGACGACTCACCTGCACCCCACATCCGTCAGTGACGCCTCACCTGCACGCCACAGCCGTCAATGACGCCTCACCTGCACCCCACAGCCGTCAGTGACGCCTCACCTGCACCCCACAGCCGTCAATGACGACTCACCTGCACCCCACAGCCGTCAATGACGCCTCACCTGCACCCCACAGCCGTCAATGACGCCTCACCTGCACCCCACAGCCGTCAATGACGCCTCACCTGCACCCCACAGCCGTCAATGACGCCTCACCTGCACCCCACAGCCGTCAATGACGCCTCACCTGCACCCCACAGCCGTCAATGACGCCTCACCTGCACCCCACAGCCGTCAGTGACGCCTCACCTGCACCCCACAGCCGTCAGTGACGCCTCACCTGCACGCCACAGCCGCGGGTGACGCCGGTTGAATTGCCCACCAGCGGGTTCTGGGTGGTCTGGCCGACCTGCAGCTCGTCGACACAGCCGAGCAGCGGCACGAACGAGCCGACCGGCCAGCCGGTGCGGTCGAAGTCGGGCGGCACGCCGCCGAAGTACAGCCGCGACGGCTCCAGGTCGAGCCCGAACCGCTGACGACGGGAGCTCGCCTCCGGGTGGAACGTGCCCTCCTTGAACTCCTCGCCGTTGTTCACCTTGAGTCCCACTGCGGCGGCGCGTCGCGTCCCGTCACACGACGTCACGTGACAGCACGTCACGTCACGTAACGTCACATCACGTAACGTCACGTCACGTAACGTCACATCACTGCCAGTCCTTCACAGGGGTCGCTGGCGTGACAGTGAGGCCGTGCCGTGCACAATGACAGCAGGTGCAATGGTTTACCGCTTCCTTAGCCGATTACAACAGAAGAAATTGTCCGCCGTCGTCCGGCTCTTCGCTCCACTGAACAGCAAGCACACCGTTTTGACTTGGAACAGAGCCGCGACATCACAATGCGGAAACTCACGTTTAAAAACAAGTAATGTCGGTTACAATTTGAAAGAAATGCTACATGCTAAAATTTGTAAAGTCTCGTCCGAATGAAGCTGACCATGTGTTGACATTCATCGTTCAGTACTGGCGCACTGGACTGCAGTGATATGTGCGCTGGCTGTCCGTCCGCCACTGACCGTCACTGCCGGATTTAGTGGTTTCGATCCAGGTGGGTTTGCCCGTGTTGTACCGGCCGTTGGATGTGACCACCAGCACGTCCTTCCTGCTGAAGCCAACCCGCGCCACAATCTGGCCGTCCCGCAGCTCCACGCTGAAAAACTGCTCCTGTCGCACGTGGAAACAGCACGTCAACAACTCCTGCTAACGGCACGTCAACAACTCCTGCAAACGGCACGTCAACAACTCCTGCTAACGACACGTCAACAACTCCTGCTAACGGCACGTCAACAACTCCTGCTAACGACACGTCAACAACTCCGTCTAACGACACGTCAACAACTCCTGCTACCGACACGTGAACAACTCCTGCTAACGGCACGTCAACAACTCCTGCTAACGGCACGTCAACAACTCCTGCTAACGGCACGTCAACAACTCCTGCTAACGACACGTCAACAACTCCTGCTCACGACACGTCAACAACTCCTGCTAACGACACGTCAACAACTCCTGCTAACGACACGTCAACAACTCCTGCTAACGGCACGTCAACAACTCCTGCTAACGGCACGTGAACAACTCCTGCTAACGGCACGTCAACAACTCCTGCTAACGGCACGTCAACAACTCCTGCTGCCTGACGACAGCGCATGGACAGCAGCAGCTGCTGTTGCTGTCGAATATCGACTGCTATGACGTCAAGACCCTGAGATGATCCGCGCAAGATATTCAGTTCTTGCGCAGACGTTACCCCTCCCCCGCCAGAAAAACATCACAGAAGAGCTATTAGTCGCTTTACAACGCGCGTAGTCTGCATCACAGATCACTTGGCGCTACCATTCCCTGACAAGTGGCCATGGAGAAACCCAAAACCCAGTCAGATATCGTTTGGGCTTTCAGTATCTTCATGACTGGCAGCTACCGCAGAATGTCTCCAGAACCTATCACAACATTTGAGGTGGCAGCGAGTTTTGCAATTGCATGAATGGCAGCAATAATGTTTTTTTTCTTGATATACCTAACACGCACGCGCACACACGTACACGCACACACAGGCCCTGTATGTATATGCATATGTACATTATATATATATATATATTGCCATACCAGTCACCTATCGTACTAAAGACGAGCCTGTCCAGAATATCGTGACATATCATCTACTCAATACTGTTTCAGCACCCCTCGCAGGCACAGTGGTCTACTGGCGTCGGACGATCCCGAACCTTCTCCCTGTTGACGGCCAGGAAGAGCAGAGCGTCTTCGTCAAACGTCTGCACACGCAACACGACCGAGTAGAGCATGGCAGTGGCCCGGCCGGGCCTCAGGGGCGGCAGCTCGGCGTACCCAGCGCCGTTGAAGCTGTACCCAGGAGACGCCACGAGATCGTCCGAGCTGTGGAGGTCAGGTCACAGGTGATTTCAGAGGTTAGAGCACAGGTTAGATCGCAGGTTAGATCGCAGGTCAGGTCAGGGGACAGGTCAGGACACATGTTAGAATACATGCCAGGTAGTTTATCAGGTCACATGTCAGGTCACATGTCAGGTCACATGTCAGGTCACATGTCAGGTCACATGTCAGGTCACATGTCAGGTCACATGTTAGGTCACATGTTAGGTCACATGTTAGGTCACATGTTAGGTCACATGTTAGGTCACATGTTAGGTCACATGTTAGGTCACATGTCAGTCTACATGCAAGGTCACATGTCAGGTAACATGCAAGGTCACATGTCAGGTAACATGCCAGGTCACCTGCCAGGTCACATGTCAGGTCACGCATCAGGTCGCATGTCACGGGTAGGGTTGCGGGTTAGCTCACAGATCAGATCACTGACCAGATCGCAGGCCAAAGCACAGGTCAGATCACACGTCAGATTACAGGTCAGATAACAGATCGGCTCACAGGTCAGGTCACAGGTCAAGTCACAGGTCGAATCACAGGCCAGACCACAGGTCATGTAATGTCAGGTCACATCTACGTCACGGGAAAGGTCACAGGTCAGGCTGCAGATCATTTCACAGGTCATGACACACGTGCTAACCTGTTCACTTCAGACGTACTCACTGAGACAAGGACGGAGGTGAAGGGTTGGTAAAAACCTAAGCAACAACTGTGGCCAGGGAACAGCCTCCAAGTCAATCATAGGCATACTTGTACGTGCTCAGTACTATACAGGGCCCCAATACATGGATCGACTCTTACCTTGGTAGAGCTCAATATGTACCACTTACCAGTTTATGGGTCAGCACCGACAAAGATATCAGCTCCTTGTTCGGTTCGGGCAAAAACTGACCTGGTTGTGGGTCAGAACCGACCTGGTTTCGGGTCAGATCTGACCTAGGTTCGGGTCAGAACTGATCTGGGTTTGAGACAGACCTGACCTGGATTCGAGACAGACCTGACCTGGATTCGAGACAGATCTGATCCGGATTCGTGACAGATCTGATCTGGATTCGTGACAGATCTGACCTGGGTCAGGCCTGACCTGGATTAGAGACAGACCTGACCTGGGACCTGACCTGAGCCAGATCTTCCTGGGTTCGGGTCAACACTGACCTGGGTTTGAGTCAGGTCTGACCTGGGTCCGGATCAGAACTGACCTGGGTTTGAGTCAGGTCTGACCTGGGTCCGGGTCGGCACTGATCTGGGTTTGGGTCAGCGCCGACCTGGGTTCGGGTCAGAACTGACCTGCGTTCGGGTCAGAATTGACCTGCGTTCGGGTCAGCAATGATCTGGGTTTGGTTCAGTACTGATCTGTGTTAGGTACATAACTGACCTGGGTTTAAATAAGAACTGACCTGGGTTCGGGACAGCACTGATCTGAGTTCGGGTCAGCACTGACCTGGGCCCGGCTCGGCAGGCGCCACAGCCCTGGTTGGACAGGAAGTTCCACAGTCCCAGCGGCTGGCCGTTCACAGTCACCTCGTACAGGCATCCCGCGAACCTGCGGCACATCGAACCACCACCGCCTTCAGGCCAGAGTGGCAAGACTGGTCACAGCCGGACCCCCGTGGCTTAGCCACCGAGCCAAGTACCAACACATCCAACACCCTGTCTTACGTCAGCAAAACGGCACACAGAAGGGGTACATTAAAGCCGGCAAGATCACGAGGTCAAAATCGCAGGCCATATTGCATTGCAACCGCGGGGTGAACACAGATTGGCTAAGAATTCAGACATCAATGTCAAAGGTCCAGCGGATCCCATGAGTGCTTGCACATGGTGACTGGAAGCATTGCATGCACCAGGATTCCATGCGAATGCGTGACGCTAAAGGAAGCATCGAATAACTGTAGGAGCTCGCCGATTTCATTATATACGAAACTCCAATAAAACTAAAGATTCAACAATTCACAAGAGTACGTAGGAACCGTGATATCGGACAGCTTGCTTGACACATTGTGTATTAACGATCAACACTGAACGTGTTGGAGCTGGTGACGATGAATAAGACAGCTGTTGGTTTGCCCTCGAATTGTGCATCCCTGATTCAACTATCGAGCTATCCAACAACAAGGGGAACGCTATATATCGGTACGGCGCACACGTGCACAGTTCGGCCGCCGGACGGCCAGCGCCAGCACCAGTACCAGCACCATCACACCACCACCACCACCACCATCACCATCATCACCAGCACCAGCACCAGCAGCAGGCTCCGCTCACCTGCTGGTGAGGACGTGCTTGTTGGCGTTCGGCGGCCGGCGGCCGATGTGGACGAGGTCGGACGGCGTCAGGTCCATGATGGCGAAGCCGTCGGCGGTCGCGTTGGTCACGAAATCGCCCGGACTGCCCGAGGCCGCCTGCCTCACCGACAGGCGACCGAGACCACCGATCCTGGCGGCGGACAGACGCGCCGTACAGCCTCACCGCGACAGACGTCTGAGGATGCCGAGACCCCAGGAGAAGCTGAACACATCGCACAAGTCCACCGAAGGACGTCTGAGGCTGCCAAGATTCTGAGAGAGGCTCGCCGACAGATGGACGCGGCTGGGAGTGCCGTCGCCCCAGGCAATCGACAGTCGAGATTGTTCTAACCTTCGACATACCAGACTAGCCCGCTACTTTAGCCCGCCTGTGGAGTGATGTGAAGAAAAGTATTGACTGTGAACAAAAGGAAACACGACACTAAAGTTAATCAACTCTCTCGCTTGTTTTTCGTTAGACCGCATTTCGTACTGAACCGAGAACATTTTTCAGAATACGGATAAAGTAGTTGCCTACGGCTCACGCCTCAGTTGATGGCTCTCCATATTCTAGTTGGCTTCGTCAAGGCTTACGTGGTAAAATCCACCACATGTGCCAATAAGTCCTCTTACATGCCCCTGTAACTACTTCTTGATCGGCTTGTGGTCTCCTACCCGAAAGGTGTCAATGTAAGGCCTATGTGTTGTCCAGCACGTAATCAGCACAGCCTCACCAGTACAAATGAGCATGTCTGGTGCCATAGGGAGGGGTGACAAGGAGCCATACCACCCGATCATTTTCGTGCATCTTCGCCCGCGAGCGCTACATAGAAGTAATCAACTTAAAGAAGCAACTTCCCCATCCTATTGGCGCCCATACACATTTACAAACAAGGCATCGCACGCATATTTTATCACATGTCATCCGCCTCTTCTTCTGACACTACGCACCAGCCGTACCCGTCGGGCCGACATGGTGCACCAGCCGCACCTCTCGGGCCGACATGGTGCACCAGCCGTAACTCTCGGGCCGACACGGTACAACAGCTGTACCTCTCGGGCCGACACGGTACAACAGCCGTACCTCTCGGGCCGACACGGTACAACAGCCGTACCTCTCGGGCCGACACGGTACAACAGCCGTACCTCTCGGGCCGACACGGTACAACAGCCGTACCTCTCGGCGTCGATGATGTACCAGCTGTTGTCGTCAATCAGCTGTTCGTTGCTGGTCTGCAGCCGAAGCGGATGTTCCAGCACCTGGCTCTGGTCACCGTTGTTCCACAGGAAGCGGACCCTCCTGTCGACCATCTCAACGGCCATAAAGTCCCTCTGAAATGCAAACATCAGCCGACTCGACACGCTGGAAAACCCAATAGCCATGAACCGCAGACCAAGCTGTTCCGAGACCGGTGTGCAAAGGATAGTGACATCTGGAGAAGAATCCCAATGTTATGGAAGATAGATCCATCCATAGCAAATACATCCACTTCAAGACATATATTCTCAGTCGCATGCATCATAAGACATCTAGATTATTGGTGTGTAAATGCGAATGTTTGTGTGCGTGCCTGTGTGCGCTTGCGCTGGTAGACGTGTGTACTCGCACCCAATATCCATGATCTGGGTCTCGGACGGCAGGTAGAGCAGCAGGGGAACTGACCTGGGCCTCAGACGGCAGGTACATCAGCAGGGGTCCTGACCTGGGTCTCGGACGGCAGGGGTACTAACCTGGGTCTCGGACGGCAGGTACAGCAGCAGGGACACTGACCTGAGTCTCGGACGGCAGGTACAGCAGCAGGGACACTGACCTGGGTCTTGGACGGCAGGTACAGCAGCTGGGGCACTCACCTGGGACAGGTACAGCAGTAGGGGTACTGACCTGGGTCTCGGGCGGCAGGTGGAGCAGCAGGGACACTGACCTGGGTCTCGGACGGCAGGTAGAGCAGCAGCGCGTCGCGCGTGTCGCGGTCCGACACGGCGTAGTTGAGCCGGATGGAGGAGGCCGTGCTCGGGTGCAGATGCGGAGCCCGGTAGGTGCGGCTGCACGAGTCGGCCGACTCTGTCAGCGAGACGCGGATCTGTCGACAAACACACGACAAATGTCAACACTGACAAAGACACAAACACACGGCAAATGTCAACACTGACAAAGACACAAACACACGGCAAATGTCAACACTGACAAAGACACAAACACACGGCAAATGTCAACACTGACAAAGACACAAACACACGGCAAATGTCAACACTGACAAAGACACAAACACACGGCAAATGTCAACACTGACAAAGACACAAACACACGGCAAATGTCAACACTGACAAAGACACAAACACACGGCAAATGTCAACACTGACAAAGACACAAACACACGACAAATGTCAACACTGACAAAGACACAAACACACGGCAAATGTCAACACTGACAAAGACACAAACACACGGCAAATGTCAACACAAAGACACAAACACACGGCAAACGTCAACACTGACAAAGACACAAACACACGGCAAATGTCAACAACCACAAAGCCAAACACACGACAAATGTCAACACTGACAAAGACACAAACACACGACAAATGTCAACACTGACAAAGACACAAACACACGACAAATGTCAACACTGACAAAGACACAAACACACGGCAAATGTCAACACTGACAAAGACACAAACACACGGCAAATGTCAACACTGACATAGACACAAACACACGACAAATGTCAACACTGACAAAGACACAAACATACGACAAATGTCAACACTGACAAAGACACAAACACACGGCAAATGTCAACACTGACAAAGACACAAACACACGACAAATGTCAACACTGACATAGACACAAACACACGACAAATGTCAACACTGACAAAGACACAAACACACGGCAAATGTCAACACTGACAAAGACACAAACACACGGCAAATGTCAACACTGACAAAGACACAAACACACGGCAAATGTCAACACTGACAAAGACACAAACACACGGCAAACGTCAACACTGACAAAGACACAAACACACGGCAAACGTCAACACTGACAAAGACACAAACACACGACAAATGTCAACACTGACAAAGACACAAACACACGACAAATGCCAACACTGACAAAGACACAAACACACGACAAATGTCAACACTGACAAAGACACAAACACACGGCAAACGTCAACACTGACAAAGACACAAACACACGGCAAACGTCAACACTGACAAAGACACAAACACACGGCAAACAGCACTGAAGCACCATTTCGGTAATTCATTCATTCATTGTTAAATGGCAAGCACACGGCAAATAGCACTGGCTCGCCACCACCTCCATCGGGAAACCCTTCAACGAACACTGTCGGATCCGCACAGATTTCCTGTGAAGTGAACTGCCGTAAGCAGCTGGTGCGCTATCAAGGGCCGGCGGAGCGTTTCACAGCCCCCAGCAAGGAAACCCAAACCAGTGGGCTCCTAAACACTGGCTTTTATTCCAGTCGTAGTATTGACTTGCATGGTCGTGGAATGTGACGGGAACCATGCTTCATACGCTTAACTTTATCTTATTCCACTTACCCATCGTTCCGTTCTTCAATAGTTACAAATCCAATTAGGAAAGCCAGACTCAGAATGCACAAAAAAAAATAATTATACCAAACACAAAAGCTATCCTCCTCGAGGTTATTTTCAGAAGATTATGGTCTTCAAATCCGGAATTCCAATGCAACACTTCTAAGAACGCGTAAACAAATATCGGAAGTAGCCTGTATATTAAGTACGCGCTTAGGTACAACAGCATGCCGGCATTACACGACCCGTTCAAATCTGGAAGGCGACTATCATACCTGTGCGACCGATTTCCCTACCGTAAACGTTACTTCACAATACAAGAGAAGAGAAAATGTCACCGGGAAGAGTATCTTCCGAACGGTTCGGTCTTTGTCGGAGGTATGTCCGCCACTGTGTACTTCTGCATTCCCAACAAATTTCCAAGCATGGCGTTCATCGCGCGCAAGGAACTACTTGTGCACACAACCAGCCCAGCTGAGTACTGGCCAGATTCCCTCACGCCTGTCCGCTTGGTGGTTAGTGGTTATTGGCTTTACGACACGTCAACTGTTGAGTCATGTAGCGTCGCCAGTCTCTCACGCCGATTGGTCGCGGACGAAGAGTAGCGACAGGTGAGACTCGAACCCACAACCTTTCGATTGTGAGACGGGCAACTTACGCCTGTCCGCATCTCCGGCTTTCACTCACATTGGAGGCGGCCTGGCGTGCCTTGAGGATCTGGTTCTTGAGGCGGCGCAGCTTCAGACTGAGCTCGTCGTCCAGACCGCGCAGGTCGTCCAGCTGCTCCTCCACCTTCAGGGCGCGTACGTCCGCCTTGCTGATGTGGCGCCGCGCGGTAATGACTGGAGACAGGCGGTCACCGGCATTGTCACACGGACGGTGACAGATACTGTGACCGGCACCGTCACACTGTCACACAGCCAAAAAAGCATCCTATGCTTGCGACCTGAACATCTCCAGCTCACTGATGCCAGCAGCATCTCCCAGACTCATTGATATTAGTGACGCTTTCTGGACTCACCGACGTCAGCGACGTTTTACGGATTCACTGATGTCAGTGACGTTTCCTCGTCTCCTTGCTATCGGTGACGTTTCCCAGATTTACTGAAAATAAATTATGCTTCCCCGACTCACTGGCGTCAGTGACATTTCCCCCACTCCCTTACGTCGGTGATATTCCCAGACTCACTGATGTCACTGACGTTCACAGACTCACTGTTGTCACTGACGCTTCCCCCACTCACTGATGCCGGTGACGCTCCCAGACTCACTGATGTCGGTGACGTTTCCCAGACTCTCGCGGCCGCCTGTACGCAGGCCACGCAGTCCGGGTGTCAGGATCGTCTGCACGCCCTGCTCAACGCTGGCGGTGCGTCTGCGCGCGTCCCTCGCGCCGTCCATCGCCCTCTGGCCGTGGGAGAGTGCCTCCTGCGTGCCACTGTCGAGGACTGTCGACACAGGTGACACCTGGTGATTGTGTCCCACCTCACAGTCAGTTGGTTGGTTATTGGTTTTACGACACGTCGACCGTTGAGTCATGTAGCGTCGCCAATCTCTCACGCCGATTGGTCGCGGGCGAAGAGTAGCGACAGGTGAGACTCGAACCCACAACCTTTCGATTGTGAGACGAGCATCTTACCCCTAGACCACTCGTCCCCTACCTCACAGTCAGTCACACAGGTCACACTGTGACACACAGGTGACACCTGGTTGGTTGGTTAGTTATTGGTTTTGCGACACGTCGACCGTTGAGTCATGTAGCGTCGCCAATCTCTCACGCCGATTGGTCGCGGGCGAAGAGTAGCGACAGGTGAGACTCGAACCCACAACCTTTCAATTGTGAGACGAGCATCATACCCCTAGACCACTCGTCCCCAGGTGACACCTGGTGATTGTATCCCACCTCACAGTCAGTCACACAGGTCACACTGTGATACACAGGTGACACCTGATGATGGCACCCGACCTCAGTCAGTCACACAGGTCACACTGACACACAGGTGACACCTGGTGATTGTGTCCCACCTCACAGTCAGTCACACAGGTCACACTGTGACACACAGGTGACACCTGGTGATTGTGTCCCACCTCACAGTCAGTCACACAGGTCACACTGTGACACACAGGTGACACCTGGTGATTGTGTCCCACCTCACAGTCAGTCACACAGGTCACACTGCGACACACAGGTGACACCTGGTGATTGTGTCCCACCTCACAGTCAGTCACACAGGTCACACTGTAACACACAGGTGACACCTGGTGATTGTGTTCCAACTCATAGTCAGCCACACAGGTCACACTGTGACACACAGGTGACACCTGGTGATTGTATCCCACCTCACAGTCAGTCACACAGGTCACACTGCGACACACAGGTGACACCTGGTGATTGTGTTCCACCTCACAGTCAGTCACACAGGTCATACTGTGACACACAGGTGACACCTGGTGATTGTGTCCCACCTCACAGTCAGTCACACAGGTCACACTGTGACACACAGGTGACACCTGGTGATTGTGTTCCAACTCATAGTCAGCCACACAGGTCACACTGTGACACACTGGTGACACCTGGTGATTGTGTCCCACCTCACCGTCAGTCACGCAGGTCACACTGTGACACACAGGTGACACCTGGTGATTGTGTTCCACCTCACAGTCAGTCACACAGGTCATACTGTGACACACAGGTGACACCTGGTGATTGTGTCCCACCTCACAGTCAGTCACACAGGTCACACTGTGACACACAGGTGACACCTGGTGATTGTGTTCCAACTCATAGTCAGCCACACAGGTCACACTGTGACACACTGGTGACACCTGGTGATTGTGTCCCACCTCACCGTCAGTCACGCAGGTCACACTGTGACACACAGGTGACACCTGATAATGGTACCCGACCTCATAGTCACTGGTGACACTATGGAGCTGACCCCCGACCTAATTCTAGAGGCCATCAGTGATGCGAGAGAGTGGGAGTGGGGAAGGGACTGGAGTACAGAGGGAGGGGAGCCCGACACCTTTTTGGCCATGATAATTACAGAACGTGTAGCAGCATCTATGGCAATCTATGTCATACACCCAATGGAATGAAACGCATATGCTGGCCACGGTCCCACTTCTAACAATTTTGCACCTCCATTGTGCCAACAGACGAGAGACAACGTTCGGTCCATGAACGTCTAAACAGGTGCGGATGTTAATTCACGACATCCTGCGCCACTTGTAGCCAAGGCGCGCGAGTCAGTCTTATGCTCTGCCTGCACACAGACCAGGTCAGCCATCTGCGCTGATCTGACCTGACAGATCGATTCTGGAGAGAACGGCGAGCGCGTCCTGGTTTAATGAGCCGGCCCGCCGCAGGGTGCCGTCCACGGTCGCCAGACGTATCGCGCTGGCGTTCATCTTGCCCGACAGCTCTGCCACCTGGTGGCCATGGCGGCAAGCGTGAGCCGTGCAACACCTGCTCCCACGTAGGTATTCGAATGCACACTTGCATGACTCGTTAATAAACATCGGAAGACATGTTCCAATTATTCTGTATCATTTTTACTCTTACGGATGCAGATGTTAACCAAAGGAGCAACGCAAACATTCACAATTGCATGTCAGAAAACTAAGATCACTAGCATGTCACTTTTTTAAACACGAACTGGGCACTTCGCTTGGTCGAAAGATCAAAATTGCTTAACGTACACATCACCAACAACGCTCGTCAGCGTTCCGTTTGTGTGCGTCTACGGAGAAACCGTCCCGAAGGCGAGCTGCAAACATGTTTACTGTCTGGGGCGGGTCAGATCGTGATGGCGGTGGTTGTAGTGGTGGTGGTTTGATGCTTCAGGGCGCTTCAACGACTTGACCATTTTGCCTGCAGTTGTCGGATCGTCTCACCATTTGAAAACCGCCATCATGTTGTTGAGCAAACAACAGGAGTTGTTTGCGGTATTAAATTTGCTCACCCTGCATCTTTGCACGAAGATCTACATGGTACCGGGCATCATGCTTCGCTCGCTAAGAGCAGGATCAAGACATCCGATGTTCCTTTTATAGCAGCTTAGGAGCTACGGGAGCATTGATGCAATCGGCTGGAGTGACACAGCGATAGTGCAGCGCGTTCTGCCTCCCAACCTGATCGTATTCAGCAAAACCGCAGGCCTGCTCACCAAAGGTGACCTATCCTCATCCTCGGCACCTTATCGTGACCTCATCACCAAATAGCATCCCCGAACTGCACAACCGAATCCACTTTTTGAACATTGTTGCCTTCATTCTCATCTGCATGTGCAACGGCCTTCTCACCTGAAGCCGGTGAGACACACAGGCGCCGCCGTCACATCTTCACGCGGAGCTGCTTACCTGTCTGTGCAGCGAGGCAGCTCTGTTGGACAGAGCCTCAGACTTGGTCTTGGCCTGGGTTCCCAGGGACACCAGCGAGTCGGTGTCCCTCGGGTACGCCTGGAATACACCATTCATGTTGTGATTTAGAAGGACGTGCAAGTCATACGACCGGTCGGTGCGACTTCTGTTGGCTTGTTAGCCGGAAACATAGCGCCGGAATTTGCTAATCACCAGTTGAGGGAAGATACTCGAGACGGGGTTTGAGCTACCTGTATCAAAAGCACACGTCGAGTCAAGCATGACCGAGACCCGTGTCTGTCCTCCGGCGCGCAGGCGCACGGCTGCCACCGGTGCAGTCACCGGCGTGGTCACCGGCGTGGTCACCGGTGCGGTCACCGGTGCGGTCACCGGTGCGGTCACCGGTACGGTCACCGGTACGGTCACCGGTGTGGTCACCGGTGCGGTCACCTGTCGATAGGCGTCCCGTGCCGCGTCGCTGGCCTCCTCGGCGGCACTCCGCGCCGAGAAGAGCGCGTCCACGATGTTGCGGTAGGCGTCGGCAGCCTGAAGAGACAGGTCCGCCTCCTGGCGGGTGGCCTGGAACAAACTGCCGCCGCCGGCGTCAGGGTCTGGGAGCTGCGAGTCGGGGTTCGGAGGTCAGGACGGGGACGAGGTCTGTAGGTGAGAATCGGGGACATCGCTCCGACATGAAGCCGGAGACGAGGGTCGGACCGACCGACGAGGGTCGGACACACCGAAGCGCGAGGATAGCAACAGTAAGAGCATCGATAATACTGGAATTTCCTGCGACAGAAGAATGTTCTCCGTGTCTTTGACCACGGGGGTTAATACACCAGAGCATGCCGGGAAGCAATCAAGCATTCTACAGCGTGACCGATGCGGGATTACTTTTCGGATTTTCAACATCGTGTCAGCTTGAGAAATACATTTTCATGATCGGCACGCGATCTCCGATCTCACGTGAGTCTCCTCAGTGATCCGTTTTCGCACGAACAGCACGAGACGTTCAATCTCACCTGACGAGCCGGTCGGCGTCGGACATGAGCTTGGCGGCATGCACCTCAGTGGGGATGATGTAGCGGACCCGATAGTCGTCAGTCAGCTTGTCCAGTCTGCTAGTGCGCTTACGAAGGCTATCCTGTGTCAGACCCAGCTGGAACTGCATGTCACGCAGATCCTGTGCGCAGATCAGACCAAGTCATGCTCTGGACGTTCTCAAACGTGACGCGCGATTACTTTTCATCTTGCTTGCTACATTCTTTTCGATGGATTTTACAAGTACTTCAACCCACAGGTGCGCAATATTGCAAAACATGAGACTTCTTTCGGCAGTCCCACAACCAAATAACACAAGCCAGCGTCACTCGACGTGTGGTGGGCCCGCCAACAATGACTGCGACATCGGCCAACACGCCAACATTGGAAAAACGCTGGATCAGGTCATGCTGTAGCCTGACCCGATCCAGCGGCTCTCCTCATCACCAGCCCGCCAGAGCGAAAGCTCCACGAGGCAGCGGCGCCGGCTGCTTACGACGATCTGCCCCTTCCCGGTGTCGTAGAGGCGGCGGGCCTGCCGCTGCAGGTCGGAGGAGTTGGACAGCCGCCGCTGACACGAGCCGCCCATCGCGTGAACCTCCCGACGGCTGGTGTTCAGATCGGCCAGACCCCGCGCCAACTCACTCAGCAGAACCGCTGCCTGCGGCGGAGAGGGGTCATCTGAGGTCGCCGCCTGGCGCGTCAAAGGCAGCATCTGGAGCATGGAAGAGGAACTTGGGGTACGAAGGGGTCATCTAGGAGTGGGAGGCAACACTTGGAGAGAGTTACAGGCAACCCACGGAGATAAGCCCATGATTGCATGGTTATTGGTTGTTGTTTTTTTTACGACACATCGACCGTTCAGTCATGTAGCGTCGCCAATCTCTCACGCCGATTGGTCGCGGGCAAAGAGTAGCGATAGGTAAGACTCGAACCCATAATCTTCCGATTGTGAGACGGGCAACTTACCCTTAGACTACTCGCCCCCCATGCTTGCATGAAGATGAGAGTGGAGTGGGAGTGAGCGGAACCACATGTTGATACCGTTCTTGCTACTTTGTTCCACATTGTACCGCACAACAGAAATGATTGCAGCGTCACACAGTGAAGGACCTGACACCACCAGGGCAGGTCACTGACCTTGCCGACAGGACAAGAACCTGACACCACCAGGGCAGGCAACTAGACTGGCCGACAGGACAAGGACCTGACACCACCAGGGCAGGCAACTGGCCTGGCGGACAGGACATGGACCTGACACCACCAGGGCAGGTAACTGACCTGGCCGACAGGACAAGGACCTAACACCACCAGGGCAGGCAACTGGCCTGGCGGACAGGACTAGGACCTGACAGTGACAGGACAGGACAAGGACATGACACCACCAGGGCAGATCACTGACCTGGCCGATAGGCTTCCGAACATCCTCCCGCACCAGCCGGCTCATCTCCAGCAGGCGACCGCGGATCTCCTCCAGCCGCCGGCGCGCGCCGGCGAGCCCCGAGCCGTCCGTCAGGAGACCGCGCACGGTCTCCAGCAGGAGACGCGCCTGCCGGAGACCGGCCTCGGCGCGGCGCCGGGCCGGCCCGAGCCGGCGCCGACGCAGCTCCTCCAGCACCGCCTCGGCTTCGGCCAGCGGCTTCTCGATGCCGATCGACGGGGTCTCGCCGATGGCGTAGTTGAGCAGCAGCGCCACCGTCTCTGTGGCGGGAGGAGGTGGAGTGGTGAGGAATGTGGAGGGGCGGGAGGAGGTGGAGTGGTGAGGAATGTGGAGGGGCGGGAGGAGGTGGAGTGGTGAGGAATGTGGAGGGGCGGGAGGAGGTGGAGTGGTGAGGGATGTGGAGGGGCGGGAGGAGGTGGAGTGGTGAGGAACGTGGAGGGGCGGGAGGAGGTGGAGTGGTGAGGAATGTGGAGGGGCGGGAGGAGGTGGAGTGGTGGGGGATGTAGGGGGCGGGAGGATGTGGGTGGTGAGGAATGTGGAGGGGCGGGAGGAGGTGGAGTGGTGAGGAACGTGGGGGGGGAGGAGGTGGAGTTGTGAGGAATGTGGAGGGGCGGGAGAAGGTGGAGTGGTGAGGGATGTGGAGGGGGCGGGAGGAGGTGGAGTGGTGAGGAATGTGGAGGGGCGGGAGGAGGTGGAGTGGTGAGGGATGTGGAGGGGCGGGAGGAGGTGGGGTGGTGAGGAATGTGGAGGGGCGGGAGGAGGTGGAGTGGTGAGGAACGTGGAGGGGCGGGAGGAGGTGGAGTGGTGAGGAATGTGGAGGGGGCGGGGAGGAGGTGGAGTGGTGGGGAATGTGGAGGGACGGGAGGAGGTGGAGTGATGAGGGATGTGGAGGGGCGGGAGGAGGTGGAGTGGTGAGGAATGTGGAGGGGCGGGAGGAGGTGGAGTGGTGAGGAATGTGGAGGGGCGGGAGGAGGTGGAGTGGTGAGGAATGTGGAGGGGCGGGAGGAGGTGGAGTGGTGAGGAATGTGGAGGGGCGGGAGGAGGTGGAGTGGTGAGGAACGTGGAGGGGGCGGGAGGAGGTGGAGTGGTGAGGAATGTGGAGGGGCGGGAGGAGGTGGAGTGGTGGGGAATGTGGAGGGACGGGAGGAGGTGGAGTGGTGAGGGATGTGGAGGGGCGGGAGGAGGTGGAGTGGTGAGGAATGTGGAGGGGCGGGAGGAGTTGGAGTGGTGAGGAATATGGAGGGGGCGGGAGGAGGCGGAGTGGTGAGGAATGTGGAGGGGCGGGAGGAGGTGGAGTGGTGAGGAATGTGGAGGGGCGGGAGGAGGTGGAGTGGTGAGGAATGTGGAGGGGCGGGAGGAGGTGGAGTGGTGAGGAATGTGGAGGGGCGGGAGGAGATGGAGTGGTGAGGAACGGAGGCGGCGCGATTGAAGTGAGGGTTGGGGGATTGCGATGGGAGGATGGGTGGGTGATGAGGGAAGGAGGTGGGGTGATGAGTGAGGGAGGTGTGGTGGTGAGAACAGGAGCATGGAATGATTAGGTGCCGGGTGTTAAGGGGGGGGTAAGACGATGACGAGGGAGGCGACGTGAGGAGGAAGGATATAAGACGTAACGAAATTGATTTCGTACATGAGCACATGCAAATCATTCTAACTTGAGTATGACGGTAGAGTGACAAAACTACACTTTTCGTCTTAGTTCTTGGTTGGTTATTTGGGCTTAGGGGCGCATCGACTGCGATGGTCATACAGCGCCTATGTCTTAGTTCTGGCCAAGAATAAATAATTAAATGGGGCGGGATCTCCGCCTACTGGACTTGGTGCTTGTTGAAAGCTTCGATTATTCTTCCGATTCGTTATTGTTATTTTTACGATGCGTCGACTAGCTTGGTCATATAGCGTCGCCAAATTCTCACGCCGATTGATCGCGGTCGAGTACTTCTCATTCTATAAAAGATTGTGGGGAAAATGAAAGCGACGGGAACATCATCTGAATATATCAATTCCGCTACACGCACAGCTTGTTATCAAACCACATGCCCGGGAATAAAAGAATGAACATCTTCCTACCTTCGGTTTTGAACCGAGTGGTTCCGACATCTTGGTAGATGGAGTCGATTTCGTTTCGAAGATCCCTCGCCTCATTGGCATTGACAGGCAGAGACTGGACCATGTCTTCAACCTGTGCGGTGGATACACTGATATCAGCTTGTCCCCAGAACAGTGTGGAGGTTCAGTTAACCTCGTGATTCATTGCTGGGAAGAACACTGCACAGTGCCTGTCGTGACATCATGGACCCTGGCTTTCAGACCGTGGTGGCATGGACCCCATGAACCCTGGTTTTCAGACCGTGGTGGCATGGACCCATGAACCCTGGTAGGCCACCCAAAACAGCAGCTGGCTATTTCATGACCACATCGCGTAGCCTGGCCATTTTGTCGTGAAAACTGTTTACAGATAACCAACGCGAGTCATTGCAAATAATTCCGAATGATCATTGCTTCTTTAGAGACAGCGAGCTTTATTACAGCGAAACGCGATTTCCAACCCAGCAAATGGTCGCCATGTTAACTCTCGCCTATAGATGGTGAATATCCCACCCAGTCAGGATTGCGCTAAACGCCAAACGCTAAACCGATAGAGCTCTGAAATTTCGCGCAAATGACGATGCGTCTTTGATGTATATTTGGTGCACGGAACAAATCAGGGTCATGACAGGTCACTTATGCATGACGTCATTCTTTAGGGAATGTCAGGGTAAATTATGTTAAAACAGCGATCATGTTGAACACATATCAGCATTAGTAAAGTAACGCTCAACATTCTGAACAAGTAGATGCTCGATTATCAAAACATAGCTAGGAGGCGAGATTGACCTTTTCCGCTTGGTCATTGACCTTTCCAAGCAGGTCACGCACGGTTGTTGAGCTATGTTGCAATTTGAGGTTCTATACGCGCAAGGTTAGAGTCTTTCTGTACTTTAAAAAACAACTCCAAATAAATATGCTTATGTTTATGTTATGGTCACGAGAACCTATCACAGAGGTCATGTATCAGTCATGTAACGTCACTAACGCTCGTCGACATTGGACGGTTGGTCACCTTCGAATGACACGAGGTTAGTGTGGTAGGTTAGTCGAATGTTAGTGCGACTACCCTGGCAATTCCAAACAATGGAGGTTAGAGTTTGTTTGTAAATTTTGGCTTAAGGGCGCCTGAACTGCTAATGGTTATCTAGCGCCCAGGGTGGGTTAGATAAATGAACAAAAGCCACCGTGCAGCTTGTTACAAGAGTTCACCCCGACACTAAGCATGACCTTCTTGGCTGTTGATTGAACTCGCGTGCAATATGAAGCGTCAGATTTCGTAAAAAGTAGAGAAAGTTTGCGAATTTTCGTAAGTGTTGACAAATATCTACATATACGCGTACGAAATATCCATCACCGTTCCTTCAGATTGCACCAGCCTAATGAGATATCGTACATAACGTTACATCAAATAGGGAAGGTGCGATATCAGGTCGAAGCCCGAATCCCATTTTGAAATCTTGCTAAAATTTTGTTCATTTCGCACTCAAAGTAAAAAATCACCTTAGAATGGTACCGAAATCTAAAAAGGTTAACAGAGGTGATATCAGGTATGAGACATTTAATAACCTCGATCATTGGCTGACATTGAATGGCCCTTTACAGCAAGAGGCCGAGTTCGCATACCACTTGTACTCCTAAGCCATCTAAACTCTCGCCCGGCCTTTCGCATACATATATTTCGCGAAATGTTTAAAATCCACATGATCAGGAGTGCCTTTGGCCTGACCTTCCTTCGGGATGTGATGCTGATGAGATTGGCTATGGTAGCACAATGGGTATGATTGGAGGAGTTTGTAATTGTTGAGTGTGTTATGCAATAGCAAGTGAATGGTGCTAGATGGCTGGGATATATAGCTCCCTAGGAACTTGAGATAAGAGATTGATTGGGGTGAGCATATGTACATTTCTAGTACATTTTCTAGATAGGCTTAACCCAGATGGGCCCTGTGGCTCTTATTAAGCCTTAACACTATGACTTTATGACCTGGGGGTTTATCTTATGGTCTTATAATGTGCGGGTTATCCACCGCTAGGGCATATCCAGATTCCCACGGCCACCTCCATTTTCCCGCTTTTTGTACGATTTTCTTGAGGTGAGCATGCTTCAGCCTAAAATATCAGACTTTCTCGATATTTTTTATTTCATCTAACCAGACGGATCAATGGTGGGCGTCATAATATTGAAGGGGTGTAGATTCGCAACAATGCGCTGGTTTTTAAGAAAACAGCGCAAAATAACCTTATGCTCATATTACAACATCTAAGGTTCTATTTTACGTGATATGAGCAAAATGTGATATGAGCATAATGTTAGCTTACGCTGTTTTCTTGCTTATAATCAAGTTCAGCAATGCACTGCGCCCGATGAAGCGCTAGTTGTTATTTCATGTCCAGCTGAATTAGGAGCGAGATGGCGAGGGGTGGCAATCCTTCCGCTCTTGCCAGGAGAAAATGGCGAAATGCTCTCGTCAGGCGAAAGTTAATAAGATGGCCATTAAACAATCGGTTGAAACCCAGTCTTCGCTTGTAAAGTTTTACCATGAAATTTTACCGCTTGCGCGGGTGTCGAGCGTCAGCTGCATCCGCCACCAGACCAGGGGGCGTCCAGGGGGGGTGTCCAGGGAGGTGCACGCGAGCCGCTCTCACCGTGACCAGTATGGTGTTGGCGAACTTGGTCAAGTCCATGGTGCCGAAGAGGGCGCGCAGCGTCAGTTGACTGTCCAGATACTGATCTAGTTCCTGCTGGCGCCGCGCGGTGGCGTTGCTGACAACGTGCAGTCGCCGCCAGGGGGCGCCGCCGGCGCCGGTCAGGTTCACGGACACGGCCAGTGACGTCATCTCGTCCACCTCAGAGAATGCCACCTCCACACAGCCGTCCTTGCACTCTGCGGGCCGCAGGTGGTGGGGTGCAAGTTAGGATGTTGTGAACTATAAACATCCTAACAACATCACGACATCACAACATCCTACACAGAAGTCAGAAGTGAGGGAGGGATCAGAGGTGAGGGGTCTGGGGTAAAAGGTCATGGTCAGCTGGTACGATTCGGAGGTCAGAGGCGAGAGATTACTGGGCAGGAAATCACACTATCAGCTAATAGTCATCAGCTAGCCATCACTTATCGTGCTAACATGTAATCATCATACAGCCAGCTGACTTATCAGGAATCATGAGACACCACGGGTTATGGGTTCAATGCTGGTTGTTCAAAGGAAGCAAAGCAAGGACGCAAATCTGGTGTGAGAGGTCAGGTCAGAATCAGCCAAGTTCCTACAATACACACCAGCAGCACAAACGCCACATCGTAATGTGAGAGGTCAGGTCAGAATCAGCCAAGTTCCTACAATACACACCAGCAGCACAAACGCCACATCGTAATCGCAACATCTCTCGGAACGTAGGCGTGACAAAGACGGCGACTATATCTTTCAAATGGCGAATTTCCATCAGCTCCATGCACTCGGTGGGATTATTTACCAGAATGGTGTCGATGCATCCAACGGGGACAATCCATGACACTAAACTGCCAACCGATCGCTACACCGCTGCACCAACACGCGTGTCCAGTCTCTGACCTCGGCAGCCCTGCGCGGTGAGCACGTGCCGGTCGGCGCAGCGGGTACAGTCTCTGCCGACGACTCCGGGCCGACACTGGCAGGCGCCGGAGCCGCGGTCACACGTCTGGCTGACGCTGCCGGCCGGCGCGCAGCCGCAGGCCGAACAGCCGACCGACCTGTCCAGCGCCGAGCCGAAGTAGCCGAACGCGCACCTGGGCCGCACGGGTCGGACGTCAGCTGGGCACAGGGGTCGACTAGGACAGACGACCAAGGCGAGCTTACCCCACCCTCTCATATGTTGTTCAAAATTGGAATACAGAGCTGCTCCGGGCTCTGATTTCGATTTTTGGTTTATGCAATCGCAAGGTTGAGAGGTCACGAGACATAGTGCACCGAAAATGAGAGGTCGGACGAAACTTCAACTACATATATCGCTAAGGTCTCCAGGATCTTCGTGTTCAAACACTATTATAAATCTCAGTGTTCATACACCATACACCATGCACCATTATGCATGTTTATGTCCATGACCTGATCTTGCTCAAAGTTTGCTTGTTCGTCCGAACACAAAACAGACAACATCGTCAGCTCAAGCTTTCGATTCGACACGCCAGAAGGGCTGCGTTGCACCCGGACATTTTCCTTGGTTCTTTCTCTTTCTAATGATACATAAACTTATGTTCATAGCTTGCCTTTTCTTCGAGATATAGTGATATAGTGATATATGTAGTTGGTGCTTGGCCTCGACCTCGCATTTTCAATGGCCTCGTGACATCTTGATCTTACCGACTCAGTCAGCCTCAAATTGGAAATGAAGCCCGAAACAAACCCATCAAATAATCTTGAGCGAAATTTGGGTGCGTGGGTTGACCGTTCGACCTTGGCGATTGCCCCGGAACTACCCACCGGCATTCCGAAATTCCTGGAATTCCTAGAACTTCCGAACGCCCCCCACGCCTCCCGGTCGCAGCAGGCATGGGGACGGTCATCACAATGCGCCACAATGACTGCATAAATCTTCCAACGGAGGGGGTGAGCAGACGAGGGAACAAATAAGAGGGCCAAGCAAGCAGGACAGACACGAAGAGCTAGCCACCTCCAGAGAGAGTTCACCTGCGATTCGACCGGCCGACACTCAGGCGAACCAATGGATGGTGGAGTCGCCTTCCGAGGCAGTCACGGATCAGTACTGACTCCCAGCATTGGTCATGGAGTAACATATGGATGAAGCTAGGCCGTGGCAGGCTATCTAATATAATATATAACATAGCATCTTAATATAATGGAGGGTGAAGTTATTACTCGAGTCGCTTGGTATGCGTGGAGGGATCACTCTCTGTTAAAAAAAACACTTAGCTTGACGAGAGGTTTCATGTACCTCACCACATAGCCTGGCGATGGTTGACCGGCACCACTCACTTATAACATCACTCACTCATGTAGCCGAACCACCCACCGGCTATATTACTCTCCCACGTAGCTGGACCTCTCCCTCGCATCGCTCTACCGCGTAGCCAAGGTAGCCACTCGCCACGTCACTCTCCCTCGAATCGCTCTACCGCGTAGCCAAGGTAGCCACTCGCCACGTCACTCTCCCTCGCATCGCTCTACCGGTAGCCAAGGTAGCCACTCGCCACGTCACTCTCCCCCGTCGTCGGGCTTCTTGCCTGTCACATCGTTCTCCCGCGTAGCCGGGCTCGCACTCGCAGCGGAAGCCACCGCGGTAGTTGGAGACGCACGTCTTGGCGTTGGAGTTCTGTGCCGTGGGGCACAGACACGGCTGGCAAGCCCCGTCGCCGGGAGTGCCGTAGAATCCACGGGCGCACAGCTCGCAGTGAGGCCCGGCAGTGTTCTCGGAGCAGTCCTGTCCGGGTCACAGAGGTCACACATGTTTCGGACGGAGTACAGATATGATCGAGAGAAGAAAGAGATCACAGCCACGGCACGAGTGGTTGAGGTCGCAGAGGTCACGGCCGGAGGCCAGGTGTAAACAGCCACAGATGGAGCGAGAGGCTAAACGGAACGCAGATAGTCGATGCCAAGCTATTGTCCAGCGGATGCTTAGCGAACAAACTGACTTGTTGCCCTGATTTGTGACTGGCGTTAGTTAGTTATTTGGGTTTAGGGCGCCTCGACTACCGAGGTCATTTTGCGTCCATTGCGACTGGCGTTGCCAGATATCGGCGGTCAGATTGCGGACCGTCGGCAGCTCCTCAACACTCCGTATGCGACTCCGCGAATTCTCAGACAGTGCATGACAGCATCAGTACCCCGCCTGACAGCGCATGCCAGTGTTGGTAGTCCATTGGTAGACAGTGGATGGCGCAGTGTCAATGCACTACCTGACACTGTATGACAGTCTTGGCAGCCCACCTGACAGTGTATGACGGTACCAGTACTCCGACTGACAGTGCTGCCAGTATCAGTACCCTCTATGACAGTACATGACAGCGTTGGTAGCCCATCTGACAGCGCATAGCAGTATCAGCATCCTGCCTGACAGCGCATGACAGTGCTACTAGGCCACGTGACAGCGCATGACTGTTGGCAGCCCACCTGCCAGTGCATGACAGCATCAATACCCCGCCTGACAGTGCATAGCAGTGCCACTAGGCCACGTGACGGCGCATGACAGTGTTGGCAGCCCACCTGACAGTGCATGACAGCATCAATACCCCGTCTGACAGTGCATGACAGTGCCACTAGGCCACGTGACAGCGCATGACAGTGTTGGCAGCCCACCTGACAGTGACCGGTGTCGGCGTCGCAGTTTCGGGAGCGACCGCTGCAGTCGCACGGCACCGACTCGCCCACCAGGTCGATGATGATCTCGCTGTTGGTGAAGTCGTGGGTGAAGGTGCGGTAGAAGCCGATACTGGGGTCCTGAAATGTGGCAAATGCTCAGTCTTCCGAGCCGCTACGCCTGCCAGGGCTGCCATATATTCGTCTGCTGCCAACCGACATCGGCGGCACAGGCGGTGTCGCCGTGGGGACGCGAGGGACGCTTCTTATGTGACATTAGCTAACACCAGACCTAATAGCCGCTGAAGCTTGAGACACGCTCTCCCGCCAAATAAATTACAGCGAACCGTTCGGCGGTGATGTTGGCAGAGGCCGACGAGCGAGCCGCGGGGAACGCGAAAGAGAAACCAAGTGAGCAGTGGGTGTATGCGAGCAGCGAGAGACTTCCTCGCATGTGAGTTGCTGGGCTGATCCTAATCATCTCTCACCACCTCTCACCAGGTTCAACTGAAGCAGCTACCATCGGCCAGCGGTCGGGAGTAGCTCGCCCTACTGGCCCGTACCTGACACGAGGAGCCGTTGTAGCCCTTCGGGCAGGCGCACCGCTCGATGCCCAGCGCAGTGCTGCCCGAGCGGCCGTAGGTGGGCTCGGCTATGTCCCAGCTGACGTCCGACAGGCTGCGGCACAGCATCCGCGTCAGGTCAGTGGCACAGGGACGCTGTCTCGGGTCACAAGGCAGGCACCAGGTGAACCAGCCACATGGAAGACGGGCCCTGTGAGGTGCACAGACGCTGGTGCAATGCAGCGTTCGTATGGCGATGACACACTGCAACTTCGCCTGGTGTAGTTTGAACTCACCGGCCCATGCTAACTTTTGAACTTGTGTGAGGCTTCCCGTGTAAGTGTGAGCAACGAAGGGGCAAAAACCATACCCAGGGCAGTGCTCTTCCTGGAAGATACGCCTTTTTCACTCTCTCAACCCCGAGATGTTGCCCGAACGCGCTCGAGACTGACAGGTGTGTTGGGACTGATCAGAGACTGACAGGTGTGTTGGGACTGATCAGAGACTGACAGGTGTGTTTGGACTGATCAGAGACCGACAGGTGTGTTGGGACTGATCACTCAGTGGCACAATGTTCGCACTCACTCAGCGCTGGTGGCGTCGATAAGGTCTGTAGCGCGGATCAGCACGTGCTGTGTGTTCTGTAGAGCCACCATCAGCATCTCACGGGAAACCGGTTTCCGATGGTCGCCTTTCATCCGCCAGAAGCTCTCGTGCAGTCTAAAAAAAACACGCTGAATCTAAAAAAACGGTGCTTGACCAATAGTGGGGAACTGGGTCATACTGTCCGAGGACCGAAGCTTAGCAAAATGACCTTTTGATTTCCACGATATCTTTCTATTTCATACATTTAATGTAGGCGTTTATTCAAAGGTCTTCGGCGAGTAACCGAGTTCTTGCTCCGTGTCACTCCAATATTTCGAAATGAGCGCGACGCTTTATTCCAATCAAGCACTACCCAAACATACTTATACCCTCTCAGCATGTTCCGCTGGATCCGCTCCTGCAAGAACCTGAACATAAAAGTGGGAATCGATACGACGATAAGTCAGACGTACGATAGACCAAACCGCCTCAAGATTGAAACTCGGCAACACTTGACATTACACGAGAGAAAACGGGCAACACGTGAGCAGCTTTCAAACCTAGCCAGTGGTTGTCTGTAAAATAGTCACAGTTGTGTACCATGAACTTCCTGCAGGTCAGCAACACCGCATGCGACGGCCGACTTCCGACTGCACCGAAACCACGCTACTAAGTAGCAATCATCTCATCTCACTTACTCTGCCTGGTGCCACTGAACGGTCCCGGTGCCCCCGCTTGACTCGGTGTCACTTGAAGTGGTGCTACCTGCGTGCCCCAGCACCACTTCCGCGACCTGGTGTCGCTGATCTAACACCGCGTGCCACTCACTTGATCCGGCGCGACCAACGTGACCCGACCGAGCACGCCATGCCAGACCCTCCACCACTGACCTGACCTGACCTGACCTGAGCTGTCCTGACCCGACGCCACTCACTTGACCTGGTGCCGGCCGTCGGGCCGGACGGCGGCCGGGTAGTGCTCCAACACCAGCCGGTAGTTGCCCTGCAGCTGCACCAGCGGGTAGCTGGACAAGATGGACGCCGGGAACGGACGCGAGCCGCCGAAGCTGCGACTCCGGAAGCGCAGGTGGCCGTTGTAGGAGCGCACCTGGCGTCCGTCATCAGCGTCAGATGTGCGTCAGACGTGACGTGTGCGTCACGTCATCAGCGTCAGTGTGCGTCACGTCTTCAGCATCGGGTGTGCGTCAGACGTGACGTGTGCGTCACGTCATCAGCATCAGTGTGCGTCAGACGTGACGTGTGCGTCACGTCATCGGCGTCGGGTGTGCGTCAGACGTGACGTGTGCGTCACGTCATCAGCGTCACAGACGCGTAACGTGTGTGTGTGCGTGGGCACACACACTGACAGAGAAAACCGGGACTCTCACCCCGATGCTGAGCTTTATCTTAAAGCGAATACACAACATCAAGCCGACTGGCAACACTCCTGTGTATTAGGAACACTCAGATATGACAGCAGCCTGTGTCAGTGACGTGTGTTTGAATAAGACTATTTTGAATAAAAATTGTGGCTGATCTGCAGGGGCGTGCATTTACGGTTATGGGAGCTGTACGTTTCGACAAAGTCATGCATAACATGGTCGTTACTTCGAAGGGTTTAACTTAAAGGTGCATACCTGCACACCTTAAAAGTTCCTCTTAGAGGTATGCAATTCGCTTTACCTACTAGTGGACATACGCATTACCTACCGGTAGGAAAGACATGGAAGCTCCCGAGGAATACGAGAAGGTAACCACCTACTATTAAATTGGGCGTATTGTGCCGAATTGAGGATAAGCCATGTTTACCTCAGAAATGAAATATATTATCATCTAGTGAAGCACATGTACCTTACCAAGATGCTATGGACGGAAGGATGAGAAACGTTCGCCAACGTGATCGGATGAGCAGGTGTCTGAAAGGTCCCTATGACATCCAATCCACCTGTGTCCAATTAGTTAGTGTAGTTTAGGGGCGCGTCGACTGCATAGGTCATATAGCGCCCCCCCCCCCGTTCCAATGGAGGACGCATATCGGTCGTGATACCTGACCTCTCGTGCGAGTAGGGTGCACCTTATTTTGCGTGGAGAAGACAGAGAGGGAGGGGCGCATCAACGCCGAGGAAAGAGGACCGCTGATCTCCTGGACGGGAGGTACCTTATCGCCGAGGAACTCGGGCGGTAGCTGCCAGTAGATGGGGGCGTCGAGCGGGAAGTTGAGGCCGAGTCGGACGTCGCCGGCGAATCTCGGCACCACGCGCAGTGTGTTGGTGACGTTCAGCCTCGTCTGACCCTCGGTCAGGGTCACGGCGCGGCTGTTGGGCAGCGTCAGCTGGCGGAACACGACGGGACGGTCACTCAGCTGGCGGAACACGACATATCAGTCAGTCAGCTGAAGGAGCACAGCAGATCAGTATTTCGGCTAACGTGATGGTTGATTCACTCAGCTGGCGAAAACGACAGATCCGCCAGCTGGTGGTCACACTACACTGGTTGGCCGGCGGACATGCGGTAAGAAGCGGTTGAGAGTAGACAAGACAGGGCAGTGCGGTGGGACATATCACGGAGTGACGCGGCCAGTCACCAGGGCGGTGGGACATATCACGGAGTGACGCGGCCAGTCACCAGGGCGGTGTGACATATCACGGAGTGACGCGGCCAGTCACCAGGGCGGTGGGACATATCACGGAGTGACGCGGCCAGTCACCAGGGCGGTGGGACATATCACGGAGTGACGCGGCCGGTCACCAGGGTGGTGGGACATATCACGGAGTGACGCGGCCAGTCACCAGGGCGGTGGGACATATCACGGAGTGACGCGGCCGGTCACCAGGGTGGTGGGACATATCACGGAGTGACGCGGCCGGTCACCAGGGCGGTGGGACATATCACGGAGTGACGCGGCCGGTCACCAGGGTGGTGGGACATATCACGGAGTGACGCGGCCAGTCACCAGGGCGGTGGGACATATCACGGAGTGACGCGGCCAGTCACCAGGGCAGTGCGGTGGGACATATCACGGAGTGACGCGGCCAGTCACCAGGGCGGTGGGACATATCACGGAGTGACGCGGCCAGTCACCAGGGCGGTGGGACATATCACGGAGTGACGCGGCCAGTCACCAGGGCGGTGGGACATATCACGGAGTGACGCGGCCGGCCACCAGGGTGGTGGGACATATCACGGAGTGACGCGGCCAGTCACCAGGGCGGTGGGACATATCACGGAGTGACGCGGCCAGTCACCAGGGCGGTGGGACATATCACGGAGTGACGCGGCCAGTCACCAGGGCGGTGGGACATATCACGGAGTGACGCGGCCAGTCACCAGGGCGGTGGGACATATCACGGAGTGACGCGGCCAGTCACCAGGGCGTGACAGGACGGTGAGGACGGTGAGGGCGGTGAGGACGGTGAGGGCGGTGGGACATATACGGAGTGACGCGGCCAGTCACCAGGGCGGTGAGACATATCACGGAGTGACGCGGCCGGTCACCAGGGTGGTGGGACATATCACGGAGTGACGCGGCCAGTCACCAGGGCGGTGGGACATATCACGGAGTGACGCGGCCAGTCACCAGGGCGGTGGGACATATCACGGAGTGACGCGGCCAGTCACCAGGGCGGTGGGACATATCACGGAGTGACGCGGCCAGTCACCAGGGCGTGACAGGACGGTGAGGACGGTGAGGGCGGTGAGGACGGTGAGGGCGGTGGGACATATACGGAGTGACGCGGCCAGTCACCAGGGCGGTGAGACATATCACGGAGTGACGCGGCCGGTCACCAGGGTGGTGGGACATATCACGGAGTGACGCGGCCAGTCACCAGGGCGGTGGGACATATCACGGAGTGACGCGGCCAGTCACCAGGGCGGTGGCACATATCACGGAGTGACGCGGCCAGTCACCAGTGCGTGACAGGACGGTGAGGGCGGTGAGGACGGTGAGGACGGTGAGGACGGTGAGGGCGGTCGGGACAATCTGGACAATCTGGACAATCTGGACAATCTGGACAATCTGGACAATCTGGACAATCTGGACAATCTGGACAATCTGGACAATCTGGACAATCGGGACAATCGGGACAATCGGGACAATCGGGACAATCGGGACAATCGGGACAATCGGGACAATCGGGACACTAGTCTGTCCGAGCCATGAATAGCTGGTCAAGATTTGTGGCAAATCAATTATAGTGATACGTTTTGCCGTATGCCGCCACAGCACAACCCCACACCGACAGCATCTCTCAATCCGACAGCTGCGAATGACGTCACAGGTGCTCCGGTAACTCATCGCAACATCCGCATCAACAGAGTTCGGCGGTGATGGAAGTGGCGGCTGACAGCTCCTGCCTAAGCGCCGCATCTGCAGCCTCTCCCGCCCACCATAGGTCGCGAGGCTGGTCACAGAAGCAGAAGCCATGCACACAGAGCGTGCCAACGACGGTTGGCGACTGGCGACTGGCGACAGGCGAGTGACGGCTCGCAGCGGCTCCTCGCGACAGGCTCCTGCGTGTGCACCGTGCACGTGCAGCGTGCACCGTGCACGTGCAGCGCGTGAGTGCAGCGTCGCGTGCGGGGGGTGGGGGCGTCATCGGTCGCCACCCGGCGACTGACCTGATCGGTCACCACACGGTCACCACACGGTCACCACACGGTCGCCACACGGTCACCACACGGTCGCCACACGGTCACCACACGGTCACCACACGGTCGCCACACGGTCACCACACGGTCACCACACGGTCACCACACGGTCACCACACGGTCACCACACGGTCACCACACGGTCGCCACACGGTCGCCACACGGTCACCGCTGGAGGAAAGTGCACGTAGAATCGGTGCAGTGCGAGCCGTGCAGTGCAATGTGTGGGATGGTGCCGCCGACGCTGAGCACTGTGCAGTGTGCAACCTGACGCCGTGCACACCGCCGTGCACGCGGTGTGCACTGTGCTCTGCACGTAGTGTGCGCTGTGCTCTGTACATGATGTGCACGGTGCTCTGCACGTGGTGGGGGCGGCGGTCGTACGTGGATGTAGCAGAGCTCCTGCGTGTTCCAAGGCACTATGGGCAGGGTCCGGTACGACTCGGACGACTCGTCGTACTCGAACGTCACGGTGCGCGAGCCGCGAATGACCTCCTGCGAAGACGGCGGCTGTGACAGCGGCTGTGACGGCGGCTATGACAGCGACTGTGGCAGCGACTGTGGCAGCTGCTGTGGCAGCGACTGTGGCAGCGACTGTGGCAGCGGCTGTGGCGGCGGCTGTGACGGCGGCTGTGGCAGCGGCTGTGGCAGCGGCTGTGGCAGCGGCTGTGGCAGCGGCTGTGGCAGCGACTGTGGCAGCGGCTGTGGCGGCGACTGTGACGGCGGCTGTGGCAGCGGCTGTGGCAGCGGCTGTGGCAGCGGCTGTGGCAGCGGCTGTGACAGCGGCTGTGGCAGCGGCTGTGGCAGCGGCTGTGGCAGCGGCTGTGGCAGCGGCTGTGGCAGCGGCTGTGGCAGCGGCTGTGGCAGCGGCTGTGGCAGCGGCTGTGGCAGCGGCTGTGGCAGCGGCTGTGACAGCGGCTGTGACAGCGGCTGTGACAGCGGCTGTGACAGCGGCTGTGACAGCGGCTGTGACAGCGGCTGTGACAGCGGCTGTGACAGCGGCTGTGACAGCGGCTGTGACGGCGGCTGTGACGGCGGCTGTGACGGCGACTGTGACGGCGGCTGTGACGGCGGCTGTGACGGCGGCTATGACAGCTGCTGTGGCAGTTGATGTGGCAGCGGCTGTGGCGGCGGCGGCGGCCGGCACGGCAGCCAATGGGGAGTGAGGAGGGAAGAGAATCGAGGGGAGAAGTGAGCGATGGGGAGTGGCGGCGCTAGTGAGTACGACAGGACGATGGGGAGTGGCGGCGCTAGTGAGTACGACAGGACGATAGGACGATGGGGAGTGGCGGCGCTAGTGAGTACGACAGGACGATGGGGAGTGGCGGCGCTAGTGAGTACGACAGGACGATGGGACGCACGACAGGAGTATAACTGAGTTGAGAATGCATAGCATACGGGAAAGCGGTGAATGGGATAATATAATACAAGTTGGAATGACGGAAGCCGGTGACTAGAAAAAGGAGCATGATGAAGATGAAAAGTGTGGGGGGGGAAATAGAAAAGGTATGGGTGGATGTGTGGTGATTTTGGAGAACAAAGTGGAGAAGAGAGGGACCCTCAGTTGGATGACCAGGTACCAACGAATAGGGAATAGGGAAGGATGGCGAAAACAGGGGGAGACAGTGGGAGGAAACGAGTGAGAGCCGCCCCTGTAGCTCAGTTGGTTAGAGCTTCTGCCTGCATTGGTTCCCCTGCCCTGGCAAGACAGGATTCGAGTCGCTTCACGCGTTCGCATTTAATCCCCGGCTGGGAGAGTCAGTTGGCAACTGATCCGCTAAGGCCGGGGACGAGCTTCCGGGGCGGCTGTGTCTGTGCCTTGACGGCACGTTAAGCTCTCGGTCCAAATTTTGTCAATGAACTATGAAATTCACGGATCGGGTGATGGGACCACGGTTCACGAAGCAAGCTCTGCTTAGCAATAGGACCCGGCTCCATGAAGCGAACCCAGCAAGAATTCCGCCTGAATTTCCTTGGAAAAAACGAAACGAAAGGAAACAGAGTAGATAAGACAATTACAAGGAGGCGAGAGAAGATGGGGGGGGTGAAACAGATCAGATGTTTCGTGAGATGTTGTTCTGAGGAGAGTATCGGAAGAAATGAAACGATTAGCGCGTTAGAGAAGGCACAGGGAATGTGGAGAGGATGGGAATAGGACGGCGATTGATATTTTACCTTCACACCCGATGGATGGACAACGTTATAGCAAGTGTGCAGATGCCACGCAAAATTTGGTAACCTTAAGAGATTTTCAGACAGTTTCCAACTAGATGTTCCCGCGCTAGGAAGTTGTCTGAAACTTCTTGATTTAATTCGCATGCACATGTCATTTGATGTCAAATGTGTAACCTGCAAAGTAATGAAATAACTTACAAATAATGTTGCTGCGAGCACGGAAAAGGGGTAAATTGTGTGGCTACGACGCTCGAGGCAGATGCTCCTGTATGCGCGGATGCATCACCATAAAATATTCGCATCCATAAATTGGGTGCATTCAGGCTGCCAGTGTTTTGGTCGTATTCACGCGCAATAATGTAGTGTTCAAGGTATGGTAGCAAAATACCAGCATTGATTTTTGCGTCATCACTTTTTCTCCACGCTTGCGTTGTTTACCTCAGCTTACGACAGGAACGTTTTATGTGGCAACGGCAATGCTACAATTTACACGACTTGTAAATTGTAGCATTGTAATATTCGCTTCCCTTGTAATATTCCACTTAATATGATATTAGTGACATTATTAGCTATCAGCAAAAGCGGGCTAGTAACGAAATATGCACAAAATGTAAATCGTACACCATGCATCGACTTGAGTTATCGTTAATGCAGAACGCAACCGTAGCAGTTCAACAATATGCAATACTGACGTGCGCGCAGGCAATGCAGCTAGATAGTTGATCACACACAAGGGGACAGCACACAACATTAAATACTGTCGCAGCAGGACCGCTTGGCAGGCATTTCATCGCAACTTACAACATCAAAGCCTAACCGAAAAGGCTTCTTACCAGCACACAGGTCGTACAAACATTGCCCATTGCATACCACCGTAATACCACCGTACATTGAACACGTTCGCCAGCAGTAATCTATTTGAATCCACGTCAAGCACACATCACGAACTGACCAAACGCATGCTTGCCAAAGCGACGTCGATCGCGATTTGACCACGTTGAGTATTCAATCGTGTGAAATCATTCGGCCCGAGTCGGTGGAGATGCGGCTTCCAACAGCGATGTGGTTCGCTACCACGTAGACTGCAATGCAGACTACCATGGTTGACCAGTGACCTACGCGGAGAAAGGATCGACCGCAGCACGAAGGTCATTCTGAATCGACGCGGCGTCGTGCGCAGGTCTAACGGAACGTCGAAGTAGCCGGTGTCAAGGGAGGCTCCGCGCAGTGGCCTTCCCGCTGTGAGCAGGCTGTGGTGCCCCGGAAACGCGGTACGTACCGGTACCCGGGTGTGCAGCAGGTACCGGTACCCGAGGGCGCAGCACGTGCCGGTACCCGGGACAGCTCGGTCTGGGACGCGGCACGTACCGGCACCCGGGGGCGCAACACGTTCCGGCACCCGGGACAGCTCGGTTTGGGAGCGCAGCACGTACCGGCACCCAGGAGAACTCGGCCTGCGAGCATTGTCCGCTGCGCGTGAAGCAGAAGCAGGCGGTGCAGCCGTCCGGGTTGCCGGCGCTCAGGCCGAAGGTGCCGTCCACGCAGCGGTCACAGTTGTGGCCCCGCGTGTTGCTCTGCAACACGGCTCACGCCTGAGTCACGCCGGTCGCATGGCGGCGGACTCGCTTCACCTTACAATGTGGAGCGTTCGAGAAAATGTCCGGGCGTGGGAAATGCAGAGGCAGAGGCAGAGGCAGAGGCAGAGGCAGAGGCAGAGGCAGAGGCAGAGGCAGAGGCAGAGGCAGAGGCAGAGGCAGAGGCAGAGGCAGAGGCAGAGGCAGAGGCAGAGGCAGAGGCAGAGGCAGAGGCAGAGGCAGAGGCAGAGGCAGAGGCAGAGGCAGAGGCAGAGGCAGAGGCAGAGGCAGAGGCAGGAGGCAGAGGCAGAGGCAGAGGCAGAGGCAGAGGCAGAGGCAGAGGCAGAGGCAGAGGCAGAGGCAGAGGCAGAGGCAGAGGCAGAGGCAGAGGCAGAGGCAGAGGCAGAGGCAGAGGCAGAGAGAGGGAGAGAGAGAGAGAGAGGTACGTAGTGTTAAAATTACAGTACGTTATAAAAGCCACCCAGGTTGCACAGGTCATACAGGCTACAAATGTCATACATGGTACACATGCCATACAGGCTACACATGACTCACGGACACTTGCGCTGAGTCTGCTCTTGCGCTTAAGATGGCGATCAAATAAAAACATCGAGCAATTAGGAAAAGACACAATAAACATGTTTGCTGGGGCCATTGTTCTTAACATGCACTATCTCACATGGCGCTAGAAACAACAATGCATTCCAAGATGTTGTATGGTAGTTTTTCTTGCTTTGTTTCTCCAATCTAATACAATCATTGAAATAATGATCTTCCACTCTGACAGTCAAGCTCAAACGTCACTTTCGGGTCCTATTTGTCCTGAACCATTATCTGCCCACCAGGAACAATGTTAGCAGTTTGTTAGCGTACTGCATCCAAAGCTCAACAACCTTTCGTGTGAAAGAAGTGACAAATTTCTGATTTGTTTATGGATCAAGTCAGTTGTTTAACATGCTCGAGACACAATAATCGAATGTAGCTTAATATTCACGCGACATATCCCACCCGACCGTTGTTCTAAGCACACAAAGCGACACAAAGACAGGATGGAGTCACAGCAGTGCTGTGACAGCACTGCTGTGTAGTGGAGACACAACAGCGCTGTGCGCCTGTGCTGTGACAGCACAAGTAGCAGAAAATCAAAATACATTCTGGAGCCCACCAGAACGGTTGATAAGACGAGCATCCATCGAAACCATCGGTCATGGGCCATGAGGAAAAACCGGGTACAAGCTTCGATGCCCAGTTGGGAGAGGGAGAGAGGGAGAGAGGGAGAGAGGGAGAGAGGGAGAGAGGGAGAGAGGGAGAGAGGGAGAGAGGGAGAGAGGGAGAGAGGGAGAGGAAGAGAGGAAGAGAGGAAGAGAGGAAGAGAGGAAGAGAGGAAGAGAGGAAGAGAGGGAGAGAGGAAGAGAGGAAGAGAGGAAGAGAGGAAGAGAGGAAGAGAGGAAGAGAGGAAGAGAGGGAGGGAGGGAGAGAGGGAGGGAGGGAGCGAGGGAGGGAGGAAGGGGAGAGAGAGAGAGGAAACAGAGGCGACGGAGCCATGTCACAGCGGCGTCGGCGGCTGTTGAGAGCGGCCACCAGGAGGAGGTGGGGGGGGGGGGGGGGGCCTACCTTGCATCGGCACTGGCCCGTCTCGTCGCACGGACAGCCGCCCCAGTCGTCACAGCCGTCGGTGCCGGCAACGTCACACCGACACGTCTGACACAGCGGGAACTTGTAGAAGCCCAGCTGACACCGGTCACACCTGCGGCACGCACACGTGATGTGACGTGACGTGATGCGACGTGGTGATGTGACGTGACGTGGTGGTGTGATGTGACGTGGTGGTGTAACGTGACGTGGTGGCGTTACATGGTGGTGTAATGTGACGTGGTGTAATGTGATGTGGTGGTGTGATGTGACGTGGTGGTATGTCATGATGTGGCGTGGTGGTGTGATGTGACGTGGTGGTATGACATGATGTGACGTGGTGGTGTGGTGTCGCATGTTGGTGTGCTATGACGTGGTCGTGTGATGTGATGTGACGTGGTGGTGTGACGCGATGTGCGTGATGGTGTGATGTGGTGATGTGGTAAGGTGATGTGGTAAGGTGATGTGGTGATGTGATGTGGTGATGTGATGTAGTTGTGTGACGTGACCTGACATGATGGTATGACGTGACGTGTCGTGATGGTGTGACGTGATGGTGTCATGCGATGGTGTGACGTAGTGATGTGATGTGGAGTGACGTGGTGGTGTGACGTGACGTGGTGGTGTAACGTGACGTGATGTGATGTGACGTGACACGGTAATGTGACGTGACGCAGTGACGTGACGTGATGTGACGTGACGTGACACGGTGATGTGACGTGACGCAGTGACGTGACGTGACGTGACGTGATGTGACGTGACGTGACGTGGTGTGACGTGGCGTGGTGGTGTAACGTGACGTGGTGGTGTAACGTGACGTGGTGATGTGACGTGACGTGGTGATGTGACGTGACGTGGTGGTGTGACGCATGCGAGCTGTAGACGCAGTCAAGGAGCGGCGAGTGCAGGGTTCGATGCTGCGAGTCGGATGACGTCAGGAGTCGATCGAGCCTTGGTTTTAGAGCGCCCATGCACGGCATGGTGTTGGAAGTTCTCACGACGGTGAGACATGACCAGGACCGGTCACGCAGAACCTTGAGGTACAGTTACAATAGACGAAGTAAATTTCAAGGACTGAGCGTGCCCAGGCGCTCCGGCGCGACTCAGAAGTTGTATTGGGGGGGCATCGACCCAGAAGGCTGGTCATGAGTTATTTGGACTTCAGGCCGCATGAGCCGCCAGCAGTCATTGGCGCCACCTGGTCCTGATCAGCAGAACTGGCGCCACCTGGTGTTGGCTGCGCCGTATGTAACGTCGTCTTTACTTAGTGACTCTGTTCCAGCATTAGAGCTGAGAAGCTGAGCTCACCCGATGCCACCGAAGCCGTCGAAGCAGCTGCATTGCCCAGTGACCGGGTCACACTCGCTCGACTGGGAGCCCTGTCTGCTGCAGTCGCACCTCTGGCGGAGGAGAAGGTCATGGAGAGGTGAGTCATCACGTCACACAGAGGTTGGCGTACCTCTGATGGAGAAGAGTCACAGAGAGGTCAGTCATCACGTCACACAGAGGTTGTCACACTTCTGACGGAGGAGAAGGCCATGGAGAGGTCAGTCATCACGTCACAGAGGTTGCCGCACCTCTGACGGAGAAGAGTCACAGAGAGGTCAGTCATCACGTCACACAAAGGTTGTCGCACCTCTTACGGAAGAGAAGAGTCACAGAGATTGTCCCGCCGCTGACGGAGGAAATGAGTCACAGAGGTCAGCCATCTCGACATGACAATGAATATAGCTGAGTCACATCTCTGACGGGGTGGACGCGTCTCACATCGGTGGCCATCTGATCATATACGGCTATCTATGCGCCTATGTCATACACTGCCGTGAGTGTATGCCACCAGGTCAGATAAAACAGGGTACACTACCGAACTGCGCACCCAGTGCTCCTGTAAGGGGAGATCCGGACCATTAATATGTGGAGCTGAATGGTAGAGGGAATAGTGGGGCACGCTTTCATTCATCACATAACTTACTGCGTGGCAACTGCTTTCGCAATAATCGCTTCGGGGCACAGCTTTTGCCGGGAAGAAAGGGAAATATCTGTTTGGTTCTTGAAATTGCTTACCCACACACATACAAAAGCGACAGTGAGTGTAGTGTGCACCGCAGCAGACACAGGTGGCGGACACGTCTACATACCCGGGGCGACAGTGAGTGTAGTGTACACCGCAGCAGACACAGGCGGCGGACACGTCTACATACCCGGGGCGACAGTGAGTGTAGTATACACCGCAGCAGACACAGGCGGCGGACACTTCTACATACCCGGGGCGACAGTGAGTGCAGTGTGCACCGCAGCAGACACAGGCGGCGGACACGTCTACATACCCGGGGCGACAGTGTGTGTAGTGTGCGCCGCAGCAGACAGAGGCGGCGTTTACATACCCGGGGTGTGCCAATCCCGAGTAAGCTGTCTGCGCAGCGGAGGGCCAACACACCAAGCCAGTGTTGGTGTACATGCAATGCAGACAGTGGTTCGGCGGGCAGACACACAAATAGGGGTGGACGAGGTTCTCCCAACAACCGCCGCGCCTCCTCTCACGACTTGATTATACCTCATTGGTCGTGGAAGGGCTACCGTACATATGATACAGTGCACTCTTTTATCTGCTGGTGTTGTAGTGCCACACCTCAAGATTATTCTGCAGTGCCGAGGTTTATCAGTACGTGGTTGCCACCTGGCTGCTCAGTTTGTGCAGGGCAATACCGACACCCATTGGCTATTGAGCACAGAGCCGCCATAACATCTGACGGCTCCATTTACTGTCGTGCGTGGAAATTAAAGGAATTCTTGCTAGCCTCGCAGCATGAAGCACCACGGTACCAGTGTCAGAATTCAGGAACCTCTCTGTGGACGCGTGCCCGCCCGTGTCCCCTTCCGGGCAGACCGGCCACCGATGCCCGGACGACCGTCCAGTCTCGCGTGATAGTCACCTGACACCCGTCCAGGTTGTTCCAGCCCCAGTGGCCGTGCACGCAGCGTTCGCAGCCGGCGCCCTCCGTGTTGGGCGGACAGACGCACTGACCGGTCAGCGGGTCACACAGGTGACCCTGCTGGCCGCACGGCTCGCACTCTGCGGCACGGGTCAATCGGTCAGGTATGGGTCAGCCGGTCAGGTATGCCGTCAAGCTAATCATGGTTAACAGGTCACACAGCAGATGATTAAAAATGAAGTAAAAAATGCTGGGCTATTTACAGATTGGTGCTTATTGAGCGATTCAGATTCCACTGCACGGCAATGCTGGATCTCCTGACACATCATCTGTCAACGCCATGTCGCATATGAACTTCTGTAGTTGAAGGCAGATATTAAATATATATATATATATATATATATATATATATATATACAGATGTATATATATATATATATATATATATGTATGTATGTGTATATGCATAGATATATAGGTATATATAGATATATAGATAGATAGATGAATAGATGGATAGATTGAGATAAGTTCTGGATCACTTGAACACCACTATCGGGCTTCGTTTCAAAGTTCAGTGTCAAGATGGGGGAGCCTCATGTTGGTCATCGGACGGGAAGTTCAGCTGCGAGACACGACACCGCCAGATCAGGGCTGGGCCACACTGACCACACGTGAGAGCCAACACGGGCGGGACCCGCGAGCAGCTCTGTCCGCGACCGAGCACGGTCGCCCGACACGCACCCTGTCAGTTGGTTATTTGAGTGTGAAGGGCGCATCGACTGCAATTGTCATACAGCGCCCATGACGGGACACGCACCCTGGCAGCCGGCCTCCGCCAGCCGGTAGTAGCCGGGCAGGCAGGAGGCGCATCGCTGGCCGCCCACGCCTGGCTGGCAGCGGCACCGGCCGGTGACCGGGTCACAGGCGTCCTTCAGCGCGCCGGCCTCGTCGCAGTCGCACCGGCTGCACCCGGCGCCGGACTCCAGCCCGTGGAAGCCCGCCTGTCGCAGGTCAGACTGGGTCACTCAGACGCCGGCTGCACCCGGCGGAGGACTCCAGCCCGTAGAAGCCCGCCTGCCGCAGGTCAGACTGGGTCACGCAGACGCCGGCTGCACCCGGCGGCGGACTCCAGCCCGTAGAAGCCCGCCTGCCGCAGGTCAGACTGGGTCACGCAGACGCCGGCTGCACCCGGCGGCGGACTCCAGCCCGTAGAAGCCCGCCTGTCGCAGGTCAGACTGGGTCACGCAGACGCCGGCTGCACCCGGCGCCGGACTCCAGCCCGTAGAAGCCCGCCTGTCGCAGGTCAGACTGGGTCACTCAGACACCGTGCGCACGTATGCCTCAAAGTGGGTAACCATTCACTGACCTGCTGTAGGTTACGCAAGGTCATTCTGTGTCGATACAGACCCACCGCAGGTCACACGCCAGTACGCACCACATTCACATACTAGTAGACTACAATTGTGAGATAGTCGCAAATACAGTTACACATGATGGACTTCTATAGCATGAGCTAGAAGTCTCTTTGAACTTTATGACGTCCATCAAACCGTTGCATGGACACCGTTCTGGTAGGATCATAGACGAGACAAGCGCAAAATGCTGACCATATTCGAGAATTAGTCATAAAATACAGCCGAAAAAAGGATATCATCGATACAAACACTGAACTATCAGTCAGTGGATGCATCGTCAGACGCCAATCATTGCAGACTTCAAGCTTCACCACACCCCGGGCGGACATGCGTTATTCCATAGCAGGCAGATCCCGGCGGCGGCCGACGGCTGGGTGGCAGCGGAACGCCAGTGTCAGGTGACACTGTCGACTGACACTGACACCACAGTGTCAGTGTGTCAGCCGACGTCACGGTCGCCGGTGGAAGCGGAACGCCAGTGTCAGGTGACACTGTCGACTGACATACTGACACCACAGTGTCAGTGTGTCAGCCGACGTCACGGTCGCCGGTGGCAGCGGAACGCCAGTGTCAGGTGACACTGTCGACTGACACTGACACCACAGTGTCAGTGTGTCAGCCGACGTCACGGTCGCCGGTGGAAGCGGAACGCCAGTGTCAGGTGACACTGTCGACTGACATACTGACACCACAGTGTCAGTGTGTCAGCCGACGTCACGCTCGCCGGTGGAAGCGGAACGTCAGTGTCAGGTGACATTATCGCCACAGTGTCAGTGTATCAGCCGGCGCCATGGTGGCCGGAGGCTCAAGACGTCTGATATCTCGGCGTGACTGTCGGAGTGGAGTCATGTTGCCAGGTCCCCGCGTCCAGGTGTTAGTCAGTGTTTGATCGTGTCTGGTGACGTCAGCACCATCTGATGACGTCATCCACAGCCTGATGACTGTACAGTGAGTCTACAGCATGGTCTGGCGACTTCAACTCATTGGCTACCGCTGACGAATTCGGCATTCGCTCAGCAGCCCTCTGGGAAGGTAGGACAGCTTCTACCAGATTAAAAAGCAGTCATGTCGTACTGCAGGGAACGTGAAGAACTCAAAACCACTGCTGCCCCACCAACCTTACACCGGTTTCCGCATCGACCAACGTGAGCACACACCATCCCTGGTGCCGTCAGCCTACAGCCACGTTTGATGACGTCAACATAACGAGTTACGTCTGATGGCCGGGATAACCAGTGTACAGTTTCGTGCCACGCAGCGGCCGTTTGATGTCAACATAACGAGACCCGTCTGATGGCTGGGATAGCCAGTGTACAGTCTCGTGCCACGCAGCGGCCGTTTGCTGGTGTCAATATAACGACACACGTCTGACGGCCGGACTAATCAGTGGTATACAGTCTCGTACCTGGCAGCGTTCGCAGGACCTGCCGGTGACGTGGGGCCGGCAGTTGCAGGCACCGGTGATGATGTCACACGTCTTGCCGGTGGCGCCGGCCTTGTGACATCGACAGCCTGCGGCGAGACACATGGGTCAATCGGGTCACTGGACCGCGCTGGGTCAACGGGGTCATGGGAGCACTGGGTGAGCCGGATTTGCACCTCTGACCTTATCATGGTGTATTCGTCTCTTTTGTGCATTTCTTTCGTCTTTGGTTATCAAATGAGTAGTCTTTCCAATCACGGTTGCTCTTGTTGGTTTCAAGGGTGATTCCTCTCATATTGTTTATTTCCTAAGACATGTTACTCTACCGAGCTTTCGCCCACCGTAGGATGTGACTTTTCGATTGTGGCCCATCCGATCAGTCGATCATTGGCGTCCAGTAGTTTTATCGAGGAGATTGTGGGATCATCACAATATGCACATGCCTACTTTGGGTGCTACCAGGAGTACTACCGGGGGTAATAACAGGGGTACTACCAGGGACGCAGCCAGGATTTCCTTCATGAGGGGCCAGACCAAAACAAAGTGACGGCGGCGCACGAAGCGCGCCGAAAATACTGCCATTGGGTGATTCAAATCCTAATTTTGTCTTTGATCTAGTGTACTTTTGGTTCCTAAGGGGGACGGGCGGGCACCCAGATCCCCTTGGCTGCGCCTCTGGGCACTACCACACCACCAAATGGTTTGTACAACATTAATGTTGGCATGATAATGAGGTAGCGTGATTCAATGCGTCTTGTCCAAATTTACCGTTATTTAATACAGTCAATAACTGTGATTAAGTAGCGACTTTATCCGTGTCCCGCAGATGTCCTACCACATCCAGGGAGCCGAGGATAAGCACATATTGGAGTTTATGGGCACATCGACTGCAGTGGTCATGCAGCAGGACATGCACACATTTCCCCCTCACTTTTTACACCGGACACATCATTCCCCTCACCGTCCCCTCCCCATTGGCGCACATTGCTTCCACGGGGACCTGTCGGCAACGGTGCAGCGTTGCCTCGGGGCGTGGCGTCGGCCGGCGGAAGTAGGAGAGCGGCGGCCGGCGGCCGGCCGTCAGCGGGCCGGCCGGCCGGCGGGTGCCACACACATAATACGCCGTGTCGGGTCACGCCGGCCGTCAGCGGGCCGGCCGGCCAGCGGGTGCCACACACATAATACGCCGTGTCGGGTCACGCCGGCCGTCAGCGGGCCGGCCGGCCAGCGGGTGCCACACACATAATACGCCGTGTCGGGTCACGCCGTGTCGGGTCACGCCGTGTCGGGTCACGCCGTGTCGGGTCACGCCGTGTCGGGTCACGCCGTGTCGGGTCACGCCGTGTCGGGTCACGCCGGCCGTCAGCGGGCCGGCCGGCCAGCGGGTGCCACACACATAATACGCCGTGTCGGGTCACGCCGTGTCGGGTCACGCCGGCCGTCAGCGGGCCGGCCGGCCAGCGGGTGCCACACACATAATACGCCGTGTCGGGTCACGCCGTGTCGGGTCACGGCCGTCAGCGGGCCGGCCGGCCAGCGGGTGCCACACACATAATACGCCGTGTCGGGTCACGCCGTGTCGGGTCACGCCGTCAGCGGGCCGGCCAGCGGTGCCACAAATAATACGCCGTGTCGGGTCACGCCGGCCGTCAGCGGGCCGGCCGGCCAGCGGGTGCCACACACATAATACGCCGTGTCGGGTCACGCCGGCTCGGGTTCGCCGCCGCTCGGCACCGCCGCTCGGCGCCGCCGCGGCCCACGGCTGCACATTCCATGATTCATGCACGCGGCGCGAGCTGAACCCGACCCGCGGCGGGGGCGGCGGCGGGGCGGGGCGGGGTGGGGCGGGGCGGGGCGGGGTGGGGTGGGACGGGGTGGGGTGGGGTGGGTGGTGTGGGGCAGGGTGGGGGTGGAGGGCGCCGCCGAGCTACACAGCCCGTGTGCGTGCTGACCGATGCAGAGAGGCGGCCGCGCTCGTCATGGCGCTCGGGTCGGCGCAACGGTGGCCACGAGAGGACGCTCGGCACGGGAGCCGATTGTGGCGCGGGTCGTTCGACAGACACACTCCTGACTCACCGCCGACGCGCAAATAACGCCTTGTCGAAGTGGAAAGAAGGTCGCAATTTGGGGTACCTCCTCCGACAGCCTAATTTTGTCAATGCGTCGCTATTGATGTGCCAAATTATCAATATTAACAGTGAACACCGTAGTGGAAGCAATGAAGATTCACACACGCACAGCATGCTAATCTATGCCTCAGTCCCAGTATTTCATCAGCATCTAATTTTTTGCTATGGGAAAATTGTCCCATCTGGGCCTGTGTCCAGCCAGCCCCCAACAATGATGGCAACAAACGCCTATCACATTGCAATGATGCACATCACAAAATCGTGCCGAACACCTCAATACCTATCGCATCTTTAACACCGAGCTCATGCCAATCAGTTCCAACCCAGCCGGCCAATGTCGCTGCATTTGAGCGCACTTTAGAGCCGCCTGCGCCCCACGGGCTCCCCGTCCTGTGCGGGGTGACGCACATCCGGGCCAGATCCCTGTCCGTCGTCACACACGACGGCTGCCGCTGCCTTCCGGCAGCAGCACACCGACCGTCGGCCGATCTCGCCTCACTGGAAGGCAGGGCACAACTAGAGCGACTACAAGCTCATCAGCCCTCAACTTGAAGTTCCCACGCGGGTGGAATACTGAAGAACAGAAGTATTCGAAGAGCGAGCTCCGCGAATTGTTCATAGCTGTACACGATAACGGAGCACGAACCGGAAGATGGCGTGCAGCCAGTGGTCATGACTATTTTCATCATCACACCAAGTGCGCACACATGCACAAAATGATCGCTGTATGGCCGATGCTGTCGATACGCCTCCGAACTCCAATAGCCAACCACGGATGTGACAAAGCCCATCCTTTCGCTGCAGCAATAGGCGTGCGTCGACTGCACGCGCGTGCTATCACGCATACCTGCAGCGATGCGAGAGCCCGAGCGCGTGCTGTGTCCATGTGTGTGCGTGCAGCCTGCGTGTCGTGTCGACGTGCGCGTGCAGCCCGCGTGTCGTGTCGACGTGCGCGTGCAAGAGCCGTGCGAGAACGGAACGTGTCCAGAAATAAACTCCGACCGCGAGGTATGACTTGCATGGCCTTATTAACGAGACAGGTGGGTGGTCAGTGCGCGGGGTTCGGCGCCCATGTGCCAACGCTACGGACACGGAGACGGAGAGGCACGAGCCGAGCGATTTGCTGTCAGCACTGGGCAATAAACGACGCGGCGTTATGCCCGTCGGCTGCTCGGTCAACATGACTGCATGCTGGATCAACATCGGCGTGCATCGACTGGCGCGTGGAATTTGTCCTGATCGCACATAGTTTCCGTCTACCCGGACCGAGGTGTTGCGGAAACGGCAGCACACGCAGCGAGCCCGTCCCATTCGGCGTACCGGCACTCCCGCTCCATCACTGCAATTTACATTGTTAAAATTCATGTTCCAGTTCCAAAGCGATGGCAGGTTAACGGCGATCGAAGGGTTGTCGTTTCCGCCTCCTAGCAGCACCAGCGCGCCCATGTGGTCGACTGCCCGCGTGAATGTGCACACAAACCACAGCCGACGTGACGGGCCCCCAATCCAATCTGACCGCAGCCTGGGAAAAGCAATGTTGTAATACTTCGCGAAATTCCCGGCAGCTTAGTGGGTAACCAATGACAGCAGTGATAGTTAATGAAACGATGCCCCAGAGATCTATTTCTTATCGGCAACGTAGTAGCTGACGTTGGCGACAATTTGTTGTCACTCGGGCGATAAAAAAACAAACATTTATCGAGAAATAGTTAGCTGTGAGTTATGATGCCTCGTGACAAAGAGACACCACGGATTTGGCATTTGGGTTTTGATGGGAGTGTAGGTCGATTGTTTGGTGCAAGGACATATCGGTACTACGAAGCTTCCGAAATCCGACCAGTTCCCGCGTGAAAGAAGCCACATTTCCTCTGCATGCGACATTCGTTTATGCGTCAAAGTTTGTCCCCGATTTTGTGAGCAATAAATATCGGTATTTATCGGCCTCTTCGATGCCCAACTCTGCAACTTGCAGATCAACTTAGGAATCACCGTACTTCGTCCAGCGTCTCGCCGGGAACGCGTGCGTATCAGAAGTCACCGAATACGGGATACATATTAAATATTCGGGAAGTATTTATCGACGCTCAGCGCGACGTGTGTGCTACCGATGTAGGCACCTAGTACCCACTGTGTGCATCAGGGCAGGACAAATATGCCGTTTCTGGATTTTTTTCATCCCTAACATTGTCCTCTACACAGGATTATCCTCACATTTCCTCAATGGGAGATTCAATAATGCCGTTTGACAAATAACTGCTGTGATAAAGAACTCAAGAGTCGCTGGAAAGTGAAAACTGAGATTCTGGCATCACAAGTTTCAATAAAAATATCTTCTCCCTCTTCAGCTATTCCAGCATTTTCCTCTCCATACCCAGGATTACAAAGTACAAATCAAACCATGTTGTGCACCCAACATATCTCATGGCAATACAGAGTAAACTACCCATTGTGCCTTTCATTAAACCTACCCATGCCCTCACCCATTGAGTCTTTCATTGGGCCTACCAATACCCTTACCCATTTAACCCATTGAGTCTCTCATTGATCTTATCCATTTCCATATCCATATCCATTATCCATATCCATACCTTTACCCATTGACTCCATTGAGCCTTACATTAAGCTTACCCATACCCATGCCCATTGAGTCTTTCATTGAGCTTAGCCATACCGTTACCCATTGAGCTCTGCATCAAGACCCGTAAATTACGCCGACTTCACCGATCTGAGCAGTGGTTGGTTTTCACCACGCGTCGACTGCTTTAATCCTGTAGCGTCGTCAACCTCTTACGCTTCTCGACCTCTCACGGGAGCGGCCGAACAGTCGCGACACGTGCGACTCGAACCCACAGCCTTTCTGGGCTGGGAGACGATCATCTTACTCCAGGACTACGCACCCGGCCCAACGAAAAGCTAGCTGGGCGTCATATGGCACACGTGAGCAAAGAAACAATCTGTAAGGTCTTTTAGAAGTTAAGCGAATTGATGTCACCTGCACCAGTACCATGGTCCATCTACGGCGTAAAATTCCGATTAAAATTATCCGAAGCTGAATGGAAGCAGACCTCGCCGGGCGGCTGCTCACAGCAGCCTCGACGCCTCCCACACGCAAGACCTTGCTGCCCAACGGTCCGGAGCGTGACAGACTGCGCGGCGCCGAGTGTACGTCACGTGACGGCTGTGTGGGTGACGGCGTCACGGGCCGTGACGGTCCTGGGGTCCCAGCAGCGGGCGGGGCGGCAGCGAGCGGCTGAGATCCATCCCGTCTGGACGAACAACCCTGGCCCGTGGCGCGCCAGCTGACCAATCAGCTGTGTCGTCGGAGCTGTCTGTGTTGATGGCGCTGTCTGTGTTGATGACGCCGTCTGTGTTGATGACGCTGTCTGTGTTGATGACGCTATCTGTGTTGATGACGCTGTCTGTGTTGATGACGCTATCTGTGTTGGTGTCGATGTTGATGACACTGTCTCTGTTGATGACGCTGTCTGTGTTGACGGCGCTGTCTCTGCCGATGACGCTATCTGTGCTGACGGCGCTGTCTGTGTTGATGACACTGCCTGTGTTGATGACGCTGTCTCTGTTGACGGCGCCGTCTCTGTTGACGGCGCCGTCTGTGTTGATGACACTATCTGTGTTGATGACGCTATCTGTGCTGACTGCACTGTGTCAACACCTGTCCCGACCCATATCGTCCGTGAACGCTCCGCAAAGTTCCGAGGGGCGGTGGTGATATATTTGCATGTATTTTGTGCGAGTTATCAGGAAGTTCCCAAATTAGCCGGACTTAAAAGAAGCATCTGCCAGTAAAAGGGAATAAAGTACTGACGCGCATGTCCGATACTCAGCATTTGTAGGCAAGTGCGTACTACGACTACTCAGATTGTGCATGCTTAATTGGTCCTTGGTTAATTTGGTTAACTGGTTCTTCATCACGATTTCCATGATGTAAGCCAATGTATAGCAGGACATCAATTGTTTCGGTCCGCTCCACGTTGTATCAATACCCGTATGGTTAGAGGCCCAGCCAGGATTTTCTTAAAGGAGGGCCAACCGAACAAAAACACGTGATGAATAGCGAACCACTTTAGGCTCCCGAAGCGCGCCGAAAATGTATGGTTTGTTTGGAGAATATCGAAAATTTCTTGTTTGATAGTGTATTTTTGGTTCATAGGGAGGGTGGCCCGGACTACCCTCAGCTGCCCCTCCGCACATTATGCGAACAGGTCACAAACGGTGCCCTCTCACAATTTCGTGCCTAGCCGTTCAAACAGACCACGCCTTTTTGCGCTCAGTTTTTTAAAAGAAGAAGAAAGTCAACACATTTTGTTAAAAGTAAAAGTGTTAAAAGTCAACACATTTCAACAGCACACTTGATTCACTTAGTCATTTTAATAGCTCAATCCATTACACAAAATTGGTTTCTCACTAGGTTTAAGTTCTGGACATTGGGCATCTTACAGCCCAATAAATGTTTCTGCCATCAATGTCAGTGGCTCTAGTAGTGGTGTGTGCCTACTGAGAGACGGTCTCGGAGATACGTGGAACACGTGACGTTGACGTCCCTCCCATCCGAGCACGGGTCGGAGCGTCCACCACTGGGCCGCACGAACACTATTCCGACGGCTTCGGCCACCGGTTTGACATCGCAGCCGCACTGAACTTCCAGCCGTGATGCTGATTTTAATAATAAAAAGCATAGGCGACTTTGACCGAAACATATTCGTTTCTGACTAGCTTCTGCTGAGTCTCGTTTGCGGTTTTCAGATCCATTATTTATATGCAACGTAGACAGGTGAAATACAAAATGATTTTTTCCCCTTCTAGCATTGAGGAATCTATTCTTTCAAACTCAACGGTGGGAGCATCAATGCCTCCAATACAATTGGGCCCAAGATGGCGTAAATATCGACATCACAAAACATGCAACGAAACCATATGTCGCGAGGCGCGCCTGCCAGCCAACACGACTCCATATGGCGGGTATCTCACGCCGCCTATCGCGCCACCATTATCAACAACACATCGCCCAACAGGGCCTACTTTGTTCGACAGTCAGACGTCATTCCCCCATTCATTCGTCAGACAGATTCGCTATCAGCGATCCTGTCATCAGATGTGTTGGTGGAAGAGTCTAGCCGATAACATGTTTTCTGGACACAGTCTGACATGGTGGGAGAGTCTTCCCGTTACTTGTCTGTAGGAAACAGTCGGTAGTGGTGGGAGGGTCTCTCCGCTAGCCGTGTTTGCTGAACGGTGAGAGGGTCTCCCCGTTAGCCGTGTCTGCTGCAGCTGGTGAGAGGGTCTCTCCGTTAGCCGTGTCTGCTGGATAGTGGGAGGGTCTCCCCGTTAGCCGTGTCTGCTGCAGCTGGTGGGAGAGTCTCCCCGTTAGCCGTGTTTACTGGCTGGTGTGAGGGGGGGGGGGTCTCCCAGTTAGCCGTGTCTGCTGGCTGTCCACTAACAACTGATAGGCCAGCTGGGGTCCACATCAACACTCCATTGTATTCAAATGGCTTGCACCGTAGTTCCGGATGACGGAGGTCTGAACAGTGCGAACCGGTGCGGAGACGCAGCGGGGGGTGTCGGAGACCCGGCGGAGGTTATTAGAGACGCAGCAGGCGTGTCGGAGACCAGGTGGAAGTGTCATTAGAGATGCAGCAGGGCGTGTCGGAGACCCGGTGGAGGTTATTAGAGACGCGGCAGGGCGTGTCGGAGACCAGGCGGAGGTTATTAGAGACGCAGCAGGGCGTGTCGAAGACCAGGCGGAAGTGTCATTAGAGGCGCAGCAGGGCGTGTCGGAGACCAGGCGGAGGTTATTAGAGACGCAGCAGGGCGTGTCGGAGACCAGGCGGAGGTTATTAGAGACGCAGCAGGGCGTGTCGGAGACCCGGTGGAGGTTATTAGAGACGCAGCGGGGCGTGTCGGAGACCAGGCGGAAGTCATTAGAGACGTAGCAGGGCGTGTCGGAGACAAGGCGGAGGTTATTAGAGACGCAGCAGGGCGTGTCGGAGACAAGGCGGACATTATTAGAGAAGCAGCAGGACATATCACAGACCAGGCGTAAGTTATTAGAGACACAACAGGGCGTGTCCAGAGACCAGGCGAAGAGGGCTACACACGCGGCCTTCAGACAGCACGGGAGGGTGGGAGACTCGGCACAACGCGTCGAATACGACGGGCAGGACGTGCAGGAGACGCGCCGAGACACCGTCAAAGACGCGGCACTCAACGCCGGCGACACATCGGAGGCTGTCGGAAGCGCGGCACAACGTGTGGCAGCCACTCGCCGACACGCGCGCCGCCAGAGCCAGACGGAGTATGCCAGGGTCGTGGCCCTGCACAGTGTCAGAACGCCGGCTGAGCGTGACCAGCGCAGCACTGCCCGCCAGCGCCGGTGACAGTGCACAGCACAAACTGCACAGGCTGCACGTGCATGACCGTCACCCGCTCGCATCCGTATCCTCCTGAACAACGGTACTCACGCATGCACTGCTAAGATTGTAATGCTATGGTTTTCCGATGCATCACCAGTGCCTATCAGCCCATAGAAAATAGCGGATACCAGCATGCGAAGAAGCATGTCATGGTTGAATGCATATATATATATATATATATATATATATATATATAAATATATAATCTGTGACGCTAAATTGCGTCTTGGCACTAATTTAATAAAGTGCTGTTTAAGGCTCTGCATTGCTACCGAGTGCCATGTGAAACAAAAAGTATGCAAATGCGCTTCTAAATGTATCACCTCCGTCTACCTTTGTATTTATTGAACTTAAAAAAACGAGAAAACGCCATCCACAAGTTAATCACCACAGCTGCTGCATACACTACATGACAAGCATGACATTTGGGTCTTTTAATCTCAGACTTCACGCGCAGTGCGACTATGTCGCCTCTTGAACGTGACGTCACGAGCTTCCAGCACATTGCTCAAGGATAGTTGATCTGGCAATGAAAGACAAACAGCCGCATATGCATCCACGGATAAGGTATGATTTAACTTACCCAGTGATCTGGTGCAAATTTGACTCAAAACCATTCCAGGTCACCTTCCAGGCCACCGTGAGAATCCAGGTCACATTCCAGGTCACTGATAATCGTGATTTATTAAGGATGAGGGAATAGAGGGGAGAGCATGGGGAGGTGATTTGTCACATGTTCAGTCTGGAGAAGTCGATTTTACAGTTTTTAAACTAAATTTAACAGCTTCACTGAATAATGGCCCGAACAGAGTTGGCCGCAAATGCCGACATTAATGCAAACGGAATGTCGTTTCGTCCTGAGGATTCATTTATAGCAGTCAGTCACACATTACCGTGTCGAATACATGCACCCTTTCATGTACGTTTGCTTCAAGACCTTGGTTCCTTTTACGACTCATTCAAGTGCTTGGTCACATAGCATCGCCAACCTCTCACGCCGACTGGTCGCGGGTGGACACAGTAATGCCGCCGGTTGCGGGATTCGAACCCACAACCCTGCGATCAAACGTCCAACACCCTACCGACTGAGCTACAGCAGCCCCACGTTTGTTTCGATGTGCCGTCTGCCTATTCTACATAAGGGCGGAAATGGCCGAGTGGTTAAGGTGTTGAGCTCTGGATACAAAGGGTTCAACACTCGCACCACTCGGGGCATGTCCCATGTCCCGGGTTCAACACTCGCACCACTCGGGGCATGTCCCAATCTCGCGGCCCACCGGCGGAACAGTGTGGGCGGCGCCATTAGACGTGAGCATAAGGTGCGTCGTGAACCACCCAATACAAAATATTCTACATAAAACCTCACTCGGTATTACTCCCCTGGGTTGCTGGGCCTCGACTCACCGTACTTGAGCCCGAGCCAGGTACTGTAGATGTCGTTGTTTCGCGGGTCCAGGTACTCGGCCAGCCCCGGCACAACCATCACCGCAGCCGCAGCCAGCACACCCAGCAGCATGGCACGCCGGCGCTGACCTGACCTGACCTGGCCTGACCTGACCGGCCCGGCCCGCAGACCTCACAGACGTCAGAACGGCTCACGTCCCGCCCACAGCTCAGGCTGTCCGCGCGATTCCAGTCGGCGCCGACTTCACACGTCAGCTCGGCACGCGGGCATGTGACAAACGATGTCACGAAACCGCTCCAGCGTCGAACAAACACCCGCGGTTTTGTCCCAGCTTCTTGACGCGACACAGTCTCACACAGTCACACCGGACACAGCCTGCCACCGCCACACCGCACTGACCTGGTCTGACCTGACCTGACCTCACGCGGTCTCATCGGACACAGCCTGCCACCGCAACACCGCACTGACCTTGCCTGACCTCACGCGGTCACACCGGGCACAGCCTGTCACCGCAGTACCGCACTGACCCGACCTGACCTCACGCGACTGACCTGACTTCAGGCAGTCACACCAGGCACAGCCTGCCACCGCAACACCGCACTGACCTGACCTCACGCGGTCACACCAGGCACAGCCTGCCACCGCAGTACCGCACTGACCCGACCTGACCTCACGCGACTGACCTGACTTCAGGCAGTCACACCAGGCACAGCCTGCCACCGCAGTACCGCACTGACCTGACCTCACGCGGTCACACCGGGGGCACAGCCTGCCACTGCCACACCGCGATCATTTATCACTGACGCTGCTGACGTGCCACAATCAATGGCCTGTCAACAAATCGCCGCCGATCTGCCACGGAGTCGCCGCACTGGCCTGCCCTGACCTGACCTGACGAGGTCGCACCGCACGGGGCAGTCCGTCGCTGCAGCGCCGTGCAGACCTGTCGGCATACCGCGGGCGACTGGCGGCCGCCGTCCCGCACCGGCTCGGTGGTCCGACCGTGGTCCGGCCCGCCCTCCACCGACCGTCACCGGCCCGCCCCCTCTGCCACGGCGGTGGCCGCCGGTCCGACCGAGATATCGCCCCCGGCACCAGACAGCCGACACAGATATCGCCCCCGGCACCAGACAGCCGACACAGATATCGCTCCCGGCAACAGACAGCCGACAGAGATATCGCCCCCGGCACCAGACAACCAACAGAGATATCGCCCCCGGCAACAGACAGCCGACACAGATATCGTCCCCGACATCAGACAGCTTATCTAGATATCACGCTCCATACCAGACAGCTGACCCAGATGTCGCCCTCGGCACCAGACATCTGACCCAGATATCGCCACCCGCACCAGACAGCTTATCTAGATTTCGCCCCCCAGCATCAGACAGCCGACCCGGATATATCGCCCCCAGAACTAGAAGTTTCACAAGGATATCGAGCAAACAGTAAGCCGAATAATTCAACCGAAGGCCTCTCTTTTAGAAGGACTCTGTGCACTGAGCGCCGACAAGTACTTATTTGCACAGCAGGCGCATCAATGATCAATAATGCAGCTGCCACCGGTGTGTCGTCGTGACGCAGTGCACCAGCTGTGATCATCACAACATGGAGATCATCGCCCGCCACTAAGCTCGGCAGGATCGATTTTCGCCCAGTTCACACGTCCACCGGCCCACAGTGGCCCGAGCGGCCGCTAAACGGTCGGCGGCCGCTAAACGGTCGGCGGCCGCTTTGTGACCATATTTGGCAGCCGACTGTTGGTCGTCGGTCGGATCGCGGCGGGAACCAGAAAACACCGTCCGGGAAATGGCAGCCGCTCAGAGTAGTTTCGACCGTGTCGGCCACGGGGCAGAGGCCGAGTACAGCTCAGGCTCTTGCTGCTTCAGTTTTAGCCTGGTCGCTTGCTCAGCAACGTTTATATATTGTCTCCATGTGTCACTCTGCACTCGATAAGAGGGTGGAATTACAGACCATGCTAATAAATGGATGCCAAGAAATATCTTAGTGTCAGGTGAAATATGCACATGCATAATCGCCGGCGTTGTGGCTTGGCACTTATTTGGTACCTAGCGCCTGATCAATGTCAACAACTTGGCAGCTTAGCCATTAAGCCTACAGTGTGCAGATGAAATAGACTTCTGAAGGTCGCGGTTCTGAAGGTCTGAAGGTCTGAAGGTCTGACGATCTGAAGGTCTGACGATCTGAAGGTCTGAAGCTGTGAAGTTCCCGGTGTCGTGTCACGGTTCTGAAGGTCTGAAGGTCTGAAGGTCTGACGATCTGAAGGTCTGACGATCTGAGGGTCTGAAGCTATGAAGTTCCCGGTGTCGTGTCTTGATGCCTATCTGAAGGTCTGACGATCTGAAGGTCTGAAGCTGTGAAGTTCCCGGTGTCGTGTCTTGATGTTCCCGGTGTCGTGTCTTGATGCCTATTTGGTACCTAGTGCCAGGTCACCGTGAACAATTCGGCAGCTGAGCCATTAAGCCTACGTGGCGTGCAGATCAAATCCATCTCTGAACGCCATTCTTCAAATTGTCTGCAAATCTTGGCATGCATGGAACGAGGAACTCGAGAACATGAAACGCATTGCAGGGTGTACTTGATTATTGAAAGCATATACAAGGTATCCGGTCATTTACTTCTAGGCAAGGCCTATAGGGGTAATGGTAAACTTAAAGACTATTTGAGGATGCAATCCCCTATCCCCACCCTCCTGTGTCGGGGCTGATGAATATAGCTGAGTATCGTCCTGTGTGCGCCACGAAAGGCAGCTGGATGCATGCAGTTATTCTGTCGTCGAACTCGTGAACTGACCAGGGAACAGTCATTTCTCTGTGCCGGTCCATAGGCACCGACAAACCAAATTTTCACATCCACAAGCCTGTTGGTGCATCCACAAAACGTGAGGAGGAATCTGCGCAGCGCTCCCTCGCCTCAATGTCAGCAGCATCGGTTGCCAGTTTGCCAGGTCTACTTCCTAAAAAGATCCATATCACGACCAAGCATATCATGAGCACCCACCAAGATTTTATGGAAACTATGCAGCTCCTATGAAGCTAGTAACACCTATGAAGCTCGCTATGCTTTTCGCGGACCACCAGGATCCGATGGGCCCACGTTCGACGGGATCGGCCTTTCTCTGACAGCGCAAGAAGCAGCACACCTCCACCATCCACTTCAATAAACAATGAAAGCAATAAACGCGCCACAGGAAAGCTCCGGCACACTTTCCCCACGCAGCGGTCCGCAGCGGGCCGCACCGATGGCACCGATACAATATCGCGCTGGCGAAATCTGGTGTCACCGCACCTTCAACTGTTGCTCGGTCCGATATCAACAACTGAAAGCTTCTAGTCAGCTTTGAGACGATGGATGTGCGAACCGGGGTTTAAACAGTACTTTGGGACCGCCAGGACCCCAACCGTGCTGAAGGGGGTGGGGATGGCCGAGTGGTTAAGGTGTTGAGCACGGGGTACCAAAGGTCCCGGGTTGAACACCCGCACCGCTCTGGACATTTTCCAATCCCGCGGCCCACTGGCGAAGCAGTGTGGGCGGCCCCATTGGCCGTGAATGTGCATGAAATGTGTCGTGAACCATCCAATAAACAAACGAACAAACCGTGCTGAAGGGCCTCCCAGGCAGTAACGCTGGATGCAACGATACTGGTCCAGTGCAGCACCACGATAAAAAGTGGACGATTATGACCCACTCGACTCCTAGGTGAGACACTTGTGTGTAGCACGCATCAAATTCACCTGCAGCCACATCCCATCCGGGCAGATGATCGGACCAGAAGACGTGCCTGGTCGTTCACGACGCGTCTCGCAGCGGCAGCCACATCCCATCCGGGCAGATGATCGGACCAGAAAACCTGCCTGGTCGTTTACGGCGCGTCTCGCAGCGGCAGCCACATCCCATCCGGGCAGATGATCGGACCAGAAAACGTGCCTGGTCGTTTACGGCGCGTCTCGCAGCGGCAGCGACGCAGTCGCCAGAAAAAGGCGCCGTTTACGGCCTGTTGATCCGCCCAAGTTAGGCGGCCGAATGGAGCTGCCAGTTTGGGCGCAATAGAGCGCTGATTTACCGGGCTCGGGGAGCGCATGCAAATCAGCGTCGACTCGGTACGTGCAACGAACGCGTGGGACGCGCAACACTTTCAAACGCCGTCGTGTGTCTGAACGTTCGCCCGTGGCACCACACGGACCACATGTCGACGAGTGAATAGCTCATTACTATAATTTAAGGTGCCACGCTCCAAACGGCTGCTGATGTCAAGCTCAGAGATGACTCATGGACGCGCCGCAGCGGCATTGTTCCGGGGTAACGGGAGGGGTGGTGTTTGAAAAGGCTGCAGCGACTGCAGCTGCAGCCGAGCTGTCATTTTTCACATAAGCTGACCGACGCATACCCTAGCAGGGCTAAGATCGACGAATTATCCATAAAGTTAAGTACTAGTTTAAAAAAAACAGTTCACTAATAGATTCGACGATGACGGCGTCCAACAAGAACCTTTCTCCATACACACTTTCAGAATTTCGTACTATTTCTGAGGAGTAGAATTCAGCACCCCGTTGTGTTTGCCTGAGCCGGTCAGATAATTTGCTTATTTCTCAAAATAATTGTTGAACGATAAACAGCACCATTAAGGGAAGCACAAACCAAACCCAAGCCACTTTTAAATACCGAAAGCTTGTTTCGCCTCCCACATCCACCTTTGATAAAACACCAGCATTTCAACGTTTTTCCTCATAGTCTGTTGCTCAGCACTGCAAGAAAGCTGCCGTGGCCGGCATGTCATGACAAAGAACAACAACGTCAGAACATCACTTTGTACTTAATGCTTACTGGGCTATGTATGATGCGACATGCAATGTTTAATGCTGTTGCTATGCATGTTCTATTTGCTCCCAGTCTTATCCCAGACACAACAGCATGGATGTCGCCCACGACGTTGGACCGCGACTGTCCCCGTCAGTTATTCCGATACAATTATCGGCACCACCGACCAACGGGAACTGTCGGTACTCTGCCTAATCGACCTGAGCAAGTGCTTTGATGGCATCGGTCATGCATTGATTCGTCGGAAACTTCAAGAGCTTCACGGCGTGTGCATATCCTGATTTTACTGACCTGCAGTCACACCCCAGTTTACCGATAGAGCAAGTTGGAGGCACATGTTCCGCTCGCTACCCATTCACATGGGCGTCTTTCAGGGTTCAGGTTTCAGCTCGCTTCTGTTCACGGTGCTTGCAAAATATATCCAGTCTTTCTGCCCCTGGCACAAACATCTTTCATCCTTGATTGGCCTTGACGAGTGGTTCAGAGTGCCGTTTGAACACAGTCGCAGACAAAGTAGTCATGCGTGGCAGCCGCCAAAACGTGGCAACCGCCAAAACTTGAGCCAGGCCCCTGCCATATCTGTGATTTGTGCTGGTGCTACCTTCCTCCTCAGCAAAGAGGTTGCAAACCCGGGTGTCACTTCTAGCTATGCGCTGACATGGGAGAGTCACATCTCTCAACTGTCCAGGAAGTACACCGGTGTGTTGATGAGCATGGCTTACCTGCGCCACAGTCTACCTGTCCGCTGCGTAGTGACACTGGTAGCTACGGTTGTTCTTCCTGAGTTGATAAATTGTATCACTGTTTGTGGTGGAGGCAGCAAATCAAACCTAGCAGAAAAGCATTCATTTCAGCGTTCGTGTGGTTTGCGAATCTCGCAGGCATGACATGTCGCATCTTCAAACAGGCCTTGGATTCACGACCTTCCGCCAGCTCCTAGACTTCCAGACTCCTCGCCTCCTGCACAGCACTTGCCGACCGGCGATCCCGTAGTCCTCGCGCGCGCGCGCAGTTGGCGTCCAGCAGTGCGCGGCGACATGCGCACACGCGGAGGGACAATGCGTTGGCGGTAGTACGGTCACGCACAGAGACCGAGAGGCGTCGGCTCGGCCGCCGTGCCCCGTTGCGGGACAATGCATTACCCGCCGAATTTGCGCAAATGACAATGGGTGCCTTCCGTGCAAAGCTGAATGGGCTTCTCTGCGAGAGCGATGTGTGGTAGTGTGACGTGGTGTTCGTTCTTTGTTCCAGCTTGATCCGCTTGACTCTGGGCGCAATAGCCACTGCTGGGTGTTGTGCATGTAGATGCTCAACGATGCAATATAATATGATGCTAGCGTACATTGTCAGCATACACAGAGGCATAGCCTCCACGTCTGGCGCCTGGAGCATCCGCCCTACATCGCGCTTCACAGTAAATTACCAAAACCAGCACAACGGTTCTGATGTAATGTGTCGGGCACCACACCACCTCAGCAGCGGTACTGGTACCGTTGTTACCAAGCAGCGGTGCTGGCATGTATCTTCCCGCTCCACCCCACCACCGGCACCCGTAGTGGACCCAAACGGAGCAGATGACACCACCTCCGAGCCTGCCAGTTGCCATCTGCCCGCTCCACCCCACCACCGGCACCCGCAGTGGATCAAAACGGAGCAGGCGACACCACCTCCGAGCCTGCCAGTTGCCATCTGCCCGCTCCACCCCACCACCGGCACCCGCAGTGGATCCAAACGGAGCAGATGACACCACATCCGAGCCTGCCAGTCGCCATCTGCCCGCTCCACCCCACCACCGGCACCCGCAGTGGACTCGAGCGGAGAAGATGACGCCACCTCCGAGCCTGCCAGTTGCAATCTGCCCGCTCCACCCCACCACCGGCACCCGCAGTGGACTCGAGCGGAGAAGATGACACCACCTCCGAGCCTGCCAGTTGCCATCTGCCCGCTCCACCCCACCACCGGCACCCGCAGTGGACTCGAGCGGAGAAGATGACGCCACCTCCGAGCCTGCCAGTTGCCATCTGCCCGCTCCACCCCACCACCGGCACCCGTAGTGGACCCAAACGGAGCAGATGACACCACCTCCGAGCCTGCCAGTTGCCATCTGCCCGCTCCACCCCACCACCGGCACCCGCAGTGGATCAAAACGGAGCAGATGACGCCACCTCCGAGCCTGCCAGTTGCCATCTGCCCGCTTCACCCATCACCGGCACCCGCAGTGGACTCGAGCGGAGAAGATGACGCCACCTCCGAGCCTGCCAGTTGCCATCTGCCCGCTCCACCCCACCACCGGCACCCGTAGTGGACCCAAACGGAGCAGATGACACCACCTCCGAGCCTGCCAGTTGCCATCTGCCCGCTCCACCCCACCACCGGCACCCGCAGTGGACTCGAGCGGAGAAGATGACGCCACCTCCGAGCCTGCCAGTTGCCATCTGCCCGCTCCACCCCACCACCGGCACCCGCAGTGGACTCGAGCGGAGAAGATGACGCCACCTCCGAGCCTGCCAGTTGCCATCTGCCCGCTCCACCCCACCACCGGCACCCGCAGTGGACTCGAGCGGAGAAGATGACGCCACCTCCGAGCCTGCCAGTTGCCATCTGCCCGCTCCACCCCACCACCGGCACCCGCAGTGGACTCGAGCGGAGAAGATGACGCCACATCCGAGCCTGCCAGTTGCCATCTGCCCGCTCCACCCCACCACCGGCACCCGCAGTGGACTCGAGCGGAGAAGATGACGCCACCTCCGAGCCTGCCAGTTGCCATCTGCCCGCTCCACCCCACCACCGGCACCCGCAGTGGACTCGAGCGGAGAAGATGACGCCACATCCGAGCCTGCCAGTTGCCATCTGCCCGCTCCACCCCACCACCGGCACCCGCAGTGGACTCGAGCGGAGAAGATGACGCCACATCCGAGCCTGCCAGTTGCCATCTGCCCGCTCCACCCCACCACCGGCACCCGCAGTGGACTCGAGCGGAGAAGATGACGCCACCTCCGAGCCTGCCAGTTGCCATCTGCCCGCTCCACCCCACCACCGGCACCCGTAGTGGACCCAAACGGAGCAGATGACGCCACCTCCGAGCCTGCCAGTCGCCATCTGCCCGCTCCACCCCACCACCGGCACCCGCGGTGGACTCGAGCGGAGAAGATGACGCCACATCCGAGCCTGCCAGTTGCCATCTGCCCGCTCCACCCCACCACCGGCACCCGCGGTGGACTCGAGCGGGAAGATGACGCCACATCCGAGCCTGCCAGTTGCCATCTGCCCGCTCCACCCCACCACCGGCACCCGCAGTGGACTCGAGCGGAGAAGATAACACCACCTCCCTGCCAGTTGCCACCTGCCCGCTCCACCCCACCACCGGCACCCGCGGTGGACTCGAGCGGAGAAGATGACGCCACATCCGAGCCTGCCAGTTGCCATCTGCCCGCTCCACCCCACCACCGGCACCCGCAGTGGACTCGAGCGGAGCAGATGACACCACCTCCGAGCCTGCCAGTTGCCATCTGCCCGCTCCACCCCACCACCGGCACCCGCAGTGGACTCGAGCGGAGAAGATGACGCCACCTCCGAGCCTGCCAGTTGCCATCTGCCCGCTCCACCCCACCACCGGCACCCGCAGTGGATCAAAACGGAGCAGATGACACCACCTCCGAGCCTGCCAGTTGCCATCTGCCCGCTCCACCCCACCACCGGCACCCGCAGTGGATCAAAACGGAGCAGGCGACACCACATCCGAGCCTGCCAGTCGCCATCTGCCCGCTCCACCCCACCACCGGCACCCGCAGTGGACTCGAGCGGAGAAGATGACGCCACCTCCGAGCCTGCCAGTTGCCATCTGCCCGCTCCACCCCACCACCGGCACCCGCAGTGGATCAAAACGGAGCAGATGACACCACATCCGAGCCTGCCAGTTGCCATCTGCCCGCTCCACCCCACCACCGGCACCCGCAGTGGACTCGAGCGGAGCAGATGACACCACCTCCGAGCCTGCCAGTTGCCATCTGCCCGCTCCACCCCACCACCGGCACCCGCGGTGGACTCGAGCGGAGAAGATGACACCACATCCGAGCCTGCCAGTCGCCATCTGCCCGCTCCACCCCACCACCGGCACCCGCGGTGGACCCAAACGGAGAAGATGACGCCACCTCCGAGCCTGCCAGTTGCCATCTGCCCGCATCACCCATCACCGGCACCCGCAGTGGACTCGAGCGGAGAAGATGACGCCACCTCCGAGCCTGCCAGTTGCCATCTGCCCGCTCCACCCCACCACCGGCACCCGCAGTGGACTCGAGCGGAGAAGATGACACCACCTCCGAGCCTGCCAGTTGCCATCTGCCCGCATCACCCATCACCGGCACCCGCAGTGGACTCGAGCGGAGAAGATGACACCACCTCCGAGCCTGCCAGTTGCCATCTGCCCGCATCACCCATCACCGGCACCCGCGGTGGACTCGAGCGGAGCAGATGACACCACCTCCGAGCCTGCCAGTTGCCATCTGCCCGCTCCACCCCACCACCGGCACCCGCGGTGGACTCGAGCGGAGAAGATGACGCCACATCCGAGCCTGCCAGTTGCCATCTGCCCGCTCCACCCCACCACCGGCACCCGCAGTGGAGCCCAACGGAGCAGGCGACGCCACCTCCGAGCCTGCCAGTTGCCATCTGCCCGCTCCACCCCACCACCGGCACCCGCAGTGGACTCGAGCGGAGAAGATGACACCACCTCCGAGCCTGCCAGTTGCCATCTGCCCGCTCCACCCCACCACCGGCACCCGCGGTGGACTCGAGCGGAGAAGATGACGCCACATCCGAGCCTGCCAGTTGCCATCTGCCCGCTCCACCCCACCACCGGCACCCGCAGTGGACTCGAGCGGAGAAGATGACACCACCTCCGAGCCTGCCAGTTGCCATCTGCCCGCTCCACCCCACCACCGGCACCCGCAGTGGATCCAAACGGAGCAGATGACACCACCTCCGAGCCTGCCAGTCGCCATCTGCCCGCTCCACCCCACCACCGGCACCCGCGGTGGACTCGAGCGGAGAAGATGACGCCACCTCCGAGCCTGCCAGTCGCCATCTGCCCGCTCCACCCCACCACCGGCACCCGCGGTGGACTCGAGCGGAGAAGATGACGCCACCTCCGAGCCTGCCAGTTGCCATCTGCCCGCTCCACCCCACCACCGGCACCCGCAGTGGACTCGAGCGGAGAAGATGACGCCACCTCCGAGCCTGCCAGTTGCCATCTGCCCGCTCCACCCCACCACCGGCACCCGCAGTGGACTCGAGCGGAGAAGATGACGCCACCTCCGAGCCTGCCAGTTGCCATCTGCCCGCTCCACCCCACCACCGGCACCCGCAGTGGACTCGAGCGGAGAAGATGACGCCACCTCCGAGCCTGCCAGTTGCCATCTGCCCGCTCCACCCCACCACCGGCACCCGCAGTGGACTCGAGCGGAGAAGATGACGCCACCTCCGAGCCTGCCAGTTGCCATCTGCCCGCTCCACCCCACCACCGGCACCCGCAGTGGACTCGAGCGGAGAAGATGACACCACCTCCGAGCCTGCGAGTTGCCATCTGCCCGCTCCACCCCACCACCGGCACCCGCAGTGGACTCGAGCGGAGAAGATGACACCACCTCCGAGCCTGCCAGTCGCCATCTGCCCGCATCACCCCACCACCGGCACCCGCAGTGGACCCCAACGGAGCAGGTGACGCCACCTCCGAGCCTGCCAGTTGCCATCTGCCCGCTCCACCCCACCACCGGCACCCGCAGTGGACTCGAGCGGAGCAGATGACGCCACCTCCGAGCCTGCCAGTTGCCATCTGCCCGCTCCACCCCACCACCGGCACCCGCAGTGGACTCGAGCGGAGAAGATGACGCCACCTCCGAGCCTGCCAGTTGCCATCTGCCCGCTCCACCCCACCACCGGCACCCGCAGTGGACTCGAGCGGAGAAGATGACGCCACCTCCGAGCCTGCCAGTTGCCATCTGCCCGCATCACCCATCACCGGCACCCGCAGTGGATCAAAACGGAGAAGATGACGCCACCTCCGAGCCTGCCAGTTGCCATCTGCCCGCTCCACCCCACCACCGGTACCCGTAGTGGAGCCGAGCGGAGCAGATAAGCTGAATCGGCGGTCGACACTCGAATATAGAAGATACTGTCAATCTGAAGGCCAACGATGTGCGATCGGCGCCGGGCGGCACGTGCCTCGCTATCGGTGGCACTTGTGGGTAGCAGCCGGCCGAGTTGGTCGGCATGCCAGACTGCCCATCGGCTTCGTCCTTGGAAGCTCATGAGCGAATTCCTGATGATTAGTCAATTCCGTTGAGCGTGCGATAAATGCTGAAGGTAACCGCTAAGTGGTCGTTCGGCATTGAACCAGGGTGATTAACGAGGCTTAAGCGGTAAATTCCTTGCTCTTTGAAGTAGGCTGAGGAAAGCTTGACCAGTGACGCAGCCAGGATTTGCTTAAGGGAGGCCCGACCCCAAAACATGTTATGAAAAAGAGAACGCTTTCGGTGCGCGAAGCGCCCCGAACATTTTTGCTTTTGCTTGGTGAAAATCTCAAAAATGTTTTGTTTGATCTGATACATTTTTTATTCCTAAGAGGGAGAGGGACCCCCCTCTTGGGCTGCGCCCCTGAACCTGAAAATTGCTAACAGTAAATTTCAACAGAGTTCCGGATAAAATTGCGGCTCCAGATATGATCACAAGTCGGCACGGGTGATGCAATTGCTTGCAAAAGACGCAGGGGCAGATACGCCGTAAAAACCACGCCTGATGCAATATCTTGCAAGAAACGCAAGGTTAAATATTCCGTAAATGCCATGCGTGTGTCACCCAGCATGGCAATGCTGTGCGACACCGACTTTTGAAAAAAGTAGCTGGCCCACCAGTGAACTTCGATCAGACAATACGATCAGATACCACTCGAGGATGTGCACGACAGCTCAGGCAAACGGCACTCGAGTTGCCGGAGCATCACTGGAGAGGAGCTATGGTGTCAGGCCACCAGAGTATCCACATGACAGGTGAACGACACGCCACACTCGAGATCCCGGTGCACTTCGAAGTGCCGCGGCGTCTTCCATGTGAGATGTGACCCCCCCGGACTGAGTTGGACTCTTCCAACCACACCGCAAGGCAGATCACTTGAAGCTTTCGGATGCTTGAACCTACTGGGCAGGGGACAAGTGGTCTAGGAGTAAGATGCTCGTCTCACAATCGAAAGATTGTGGGTTCGAGTCTCACCTGTCGCTACTCTTCGCCCGCGACCAATCGGCGTGAGAGATTGGCGACACTACATGACTCAACTGTCGATGTGTCGTAAAAAAGGGAAAAAAGAAAGAAAAAAAAGAACCTACTGGACAAACGTTAAGAAAACTCAAGTCAAAGAGTTCGGAACCGTCCGTTCAGCTGCGGGACGACTGTTCGAGGGCATGCAGTGTGCAAGTGGAACACCCGGGATGCTCCGGGCCCGCTTTGTTTTGTTGTTTCCCTTCAGGACTATTTAAGGTGAGTTAAGCCAATGAGTTACCAAACAACTAGATGCTTCACGTCACACAGCCGGACAGCAAGTATAGAGCACGGCAGTCGCCGATCTACAGCTCGACACCCATCCCATGTGCGTCTTTTGCGCGGGTTCAGGGATATATCAACGTATGCTCCATCACCCAGTGGCGCAGCCCGGGGGGGGGGGGTTCGCCCCCCCCCCTACTTTAGCACCAAAAGTAAACTAGTTCAAACGAAAAATTAAGATTTTTACCACTCATTTCACACATTTCACATTTTCTGTGGGTCGGTCCCCTCCCCTTAGGAATCCTGACTGTGCCATCACTGTCAACTAACATATTTTAATGGGTATTGACCGCCTGACCACTCCCCCGCCAGGGAGGCACTTCCTGATGGGCTGTGCTGTGCAACTTCTACCGTGCTCTGCACAAACGCGTTGGTGTTTCGGATTAGAAACGATTCAACGGGTAAACAAGTCTGACTTAATTATCAGAATGCATATACATCCGCCGGGCCGTCCAGATCAAAACTGATCAGAGAACACCCGACTTCTTCACAGAAACTCCGCGTACTTGGAGCAGATCCACATCCACATCCACATCCACCGTGTGGATCTGTTCCACCGTCGCCACACCACTTCATCGCAGTCAACCGGGCACCGCGGCAACATCGCGGGCGGCAGCGCATGGATGACGTCACCGGTGTCAGCAGTGGCCAGTGGCAAGTGAACACCCGTCAGCACGGACGCCATCAGCACAAAGCAGACTGGCCCTGCTCTGCCGGTTGGTATATCCGTGGTCGTCACTCATCGAGGACGGCCCGTGACGTCACCGTCGGACCACATGACCCGGCCCCGGCACACGCGCAGGGAGAGAAGAAAGCGAGAAGAGAGAGAAGAGAGAGAGATAGAGAGAGAAGAGAGAGAGAGAAGAGAGAGAGATAGAGAGAGAAGAGAGAAGAGAGAGAGAGAGAAGAGAGAGAGAAAAGAGATGTAAGAGAGAAGTAAGAGAGGAGAGAGGAGAGAGGAGAGAGGAGAGAGGAGAGAGGAGAGAGGAGAGAGGAGCGAGGAGAGAGGAGCGAGGATCGAGGATCGAGGATCGAGGATCGAGGATCGAGGATCGAGGATCGAGTGCGAGGATCGAGGATCGAGGATCGAGGATCGAGGATCGAGTGGTTGGTTATTGGTTTTTACGACACGTCGACCGTTGAGTCATGTAGCGTCGCCAATCTCTCACGCCGATTGGTCGCGGGCGAAGAGTAGCGACAAGTGAGACTCGAAGCCACAACCTTTCGATTGTGAGACGAGCATCTTACCCCTAGACCACTCGTCCACTCGAGGATCGAGTGATCGAGTGGAGCGTAAATAGTAGATAGTAGTAAGAAGAGAGTAGATAGTAGTGAGAAGAGAGTAGAGAGTAGAGAGATAGAGGAGAGAAAGGAGAGAGAGGAGCAAGGAGGGAACGAGGAGAAAGAGGAGAGAAAGGAGAAAGGAGAGAGAAGAGAGAAGAGAGAAGAGAGAGGGAGAGAGGGAGAGGAGAGAGGGGAGAGGAGAGAGGGAGAGGGAGAGGAGAGAGGGAGAGAGGGGAGAGAGGGGAGAGAGGGGGAGAGGGGGAGAGGGGGGGAGGGGGGGAGAGGGGGAGAGAGGGAGATAGGGAGATAGGGAGATAGGGAGATAGTGAGATAGGGAGATAGTGAGATAGGGAGATAGGGAGATAGGGAGATAGGGAGATAGGGAGATAGGGAGATAGGGAGATAGGGAGATAGGGAGATAGGGAGATAGGGAGATAGGGAGATAGGGAGATAGGGAGATAGGGAGATAGGGAGATAGGGAGATAGGGAGATAGGGAGATAGGGAGATAGGGAGATAGGGAGATAGGGAGATAGGGAGATAGGGAGAGAGGGAGAGAGGGAGAGAGGGAGAGAGGGAGAGATGGAGAGAGGGAGATAGGGAGATAGGGAGATAGGGAGATAGGGAGATAGGGAGATAGGGAGATAGGGAGATAGGGAGAGAGGGAGAGGGAGAGAGGGAGATAGGGAGAGAGGGAGATAGGGAGATAGGAGATAGGGAGATAGGGAGATAGGGAGATAGGGAGATAGGGAGATAGGGAGATAGGGAGATAGGGAGATAGGAGATAGGGAGATAGGGAGATAGGAGATAGGGAGATAGGGAGATAGGGAGATAGGGAGATAGGGAGATAGGGAGATAGGGAGATAGGGAGATAGGGAGATAGGGAGATAGGGAGATAGGGAGATAGGGGGAGATAGGGAGATAGGAGATAGGGAGATAGGGAGATAGGGAGATAGGGAGATAGGGAGATAGGGAGATAGGGAGATAGGGAGATAGGGAGATAGGGAGATAGGGAGATAGGGAGAGAGGGAGAGAGGGAGAGAGGGAGAGAGGGAGAGAGGGAGAGAGGGAGAGGGAGAGAGGGAGAGAGGGAGAGAGGGAGAGAGGGAGAGGTGGCAGCTGAGTGGTGCCGGCACGTGATAGTTTTCACTCAGCACACAATTGTGGTCGGTGACTGGGAGAACGCCGCTCCATTGTGTGTAACTGGGGTACGCGATTGAAGAGAGACGGGGCCAGTCGCTCTGCATCCCTCTCCGGGGGAGAGGGATGCCGACAAACATGACCTCGTCTGGCAAGGCGCGTGCGTCGGACAAATCGTGGTATCACCAAGGCATAGGACCACCAGGACACGGTATCACCCAGTTACGGGATCACTACTTCATGGGAGGGTTAGTGATATAACGTCACGCATCGTGAAATGCCTACACCAGGTGGCAAGTGACAGATGGTCAGATAATCATCTAGACTGTTGAATTACAAAGCCGGGGGATCACATGTTCACGGGAGCACCAAATCGCGCTCCATAACCAGGCATAGATTTCAGCATTACTGACAGGCCGCTCTTTCGCCTGCAGAAGCAGAGACAGACGCTCATTTTCCAACCCCGCGTGCTAGAACAGTCGTGTCGTGCGGTAAGGTAATGGCTGAAAATTTGGAGCAACATGCGGCAATCGTCAGTCGTCACCGACTATCGTTCTCCGCCCAAGGGTGCTTCCCTCCACTTGCTTAAAAGATTCCTTAGTAGGTATGTTGTGGAGCTAGAAAGCAGTATTTCCCGTATTTATCACCAACAAGATTTCGCTTCTTAGGCGATTTTAGTTGTTTGATTACCGGTGTGCATTACGCTACCATGTGAGGTTAGTTTGCAGCGAACCGCTTCCAAAACAACATTGTTGAGTAAGATCAAGATAATTACCATGCGCAATGTTTCTCACTATCCTTACTGACAGCTAAAATGGCCCCAAGTCGTAATTCCTGTGGCACACTTCACGAACGTTCGAATAATATTTTCAGCTTGCCATTGAATATCTGTAGTGACGTATGGTAGGCCATGGCACTCATCGGGTAGGCCATGTCACTCATCGGGTAGGCCCTGGCACTCATCGGGTAGGCCATGGCACTCATCGGGTAGGCCCTGGCACTCATCGGGTAGGCCCTGGCACTCATCGGGTAGGCCCTGGCACTCATCGGGTAGGCCCTGGCACTCATCGGGTAGGCCCTGGCACTCATCGGGTAGGCCATGGCACTCATCGGGTAGGCCCTGGCACTCATCGGGTAGGCCCTGGCACTCATCGGGTAGGCCCTGGCACTCATCGGGTAGGCCATGGCACTCATCGGGTAGGCCATGGCACTCATCGAGTAGGCCATGGCACTCATCGGGTAGGCCATGTCACTCATCGGGTAGGCCCTGGCACTCATCGGGTAGGCCATGGCACTCATCGGGTAGGCCCTGGCACTCATCGGGTAGGCCCTGGCACTCATCGGGAAGCTTCCAGTTGTTGTGCAACACCGTAAACAGATTTATTTCCACTGCACTGGCTGGCGGGGATCTTATTTTCCTGAGTGAATTAGGGAAAGTCACTTGTATGTCCAACGGCCACGCACTGAGATGGGGAAGAGGAGATTTAGCTCCAGAGCATCACTTATGTACAACTCGTTGCCACCCGAGCTGATGCAGCTTCCCGTGCCGATCTTCGGTCGCCACCTACGGCGGCACCTGTCTAACGTGCCGCCCGTGCCTGACTGATTTGCTGCTCGCTCTGCTGCATTATGTGCATCATGTATTATGTATGATGGCATGCATTACCACTGGTTTAATTGTTCTGTGATTTTGACCTTTCTGACCTGCTGTTTTATCTTACCAACGCGAGGTTGTAATAGCCACAAGTCCATTGTGGATATCCACAAGTCCATTGTCCTCAATACAAGTCTGTATCTGTATCTGTAAAGATGCTAAAGGCATTATAGGTGTAGGACTTGCATATTCATCCCATGCGACAGGCGATAAGTACTAATCTCGATGTATTATTAGGGTCTTAGGATGCGGATACTCCTCTCGTTAGCATACGTCACAACAACATGCAGGTTTCCATCCATAAAATGTAGTAGCTTAGTCACCATCAAATTATATTCGGAAAGGGCTAAGGGAAAGAACCTGACCTACTCGGAGTGGTGGATGCCGCTCTGCTAAAGTTGTTTCTCGCAATCACGGAAAAACGGCGCGAGTCAACAGATGATAAGACATCCTTCACCGACATCATAGCATACAAGTTAAGTGTGTCTTGTCAGGTCACCCAGTTGTGATGTCATACTCGGGAACATGCCGGACCACTTCCCGCCCAAGTCGCGAGTTGTTGGCAATTCATCTTGCTTGACACCATCAAATGGACATTGTTGGATGTCGTAGGCTGATGGACAACTCAGTTAACGTTCCTACCGGTGCTATGCACCTTTCCAAGGTCATTTCATGTCTTTAGTTGAGTGGTTAGCTGGTTGCTGGCTCTGCGACGCTCAGACTGCTTTCAGATCATGCATCGTCGTCAACATCTGACGTCGATTGTGTGAAGAAGGGGAAGACCAGCGACGAGCGGGACCATCGTCGTCAACATCTGACGTCGATTGTGTGAAGAAGGGGAAGACCAGCGACGAGCGGGACCATCGTCGTCAACATCTGACGTCGATTGTGTGAAGAAGGGGAAGACCAGCGACGAGCGGGACCATCGTCGTCAACATCTGACGTCGATTGTGTGAAGAAGGGGAAGACCAGCGACGAGCGGGACCATCGTCGTCAACATCTGACGTCGATTGTGTGAAGAAGGGGAAGACCAGCGACGAGCGGGACTAAAATCCACTACCGTGCATTCAGTTTGGATACTAGCAGCTTACACCTGGACTAGGTTTCTAAAATAAGACCATGTCTAAAGACTCAAGAGAACATCGGACTAAAGACTAAAACACTCTAAAGACCGATTAAACAAGATTAAACTACTCATCCTCCGATAGCATTGACACCTTGACTTCCGATGATCTTTGTCAGCTCAGACACACTTGGGACTAATGTTTGGAAACATATTAACCAAAGTGTGTTGACACACTTCGGGTCATTTGGACGCGGAAACGGAATTCGGAGTCCATTTTTTACTTCTAGGTAATAGGGAATAGCGTTTTCGGGCAATATTTTGTAAGTTTTCACATCAAGGTCAACATTTCAACCTCATCTAGCCCTTGGCCTACGAACCGAAATGTAATGCATCACGTATTGCCAGCATCCCTCCCCCACCAAAAAAAACTGAAATGCCATGTTGGGCACACCAAGCGCATATCTGCTGGTAGCACGTTTGTCCAGCGATACAGTTTACCGTGGACGAGTCGGGATGGACCAGCCTAGCCACTCACATGGTGTATGTACACTGAGCCGGGCTGGACCAGCCTAGCCACTCACATGGTGTACACTGAGCCGGGCTGGACCAGCCTAGCCACTCACATGGTGTACACTGAGCCGGGCTGGACCAGCCTAGCCACTCACATGGTGTACACTGAGCCGGGCTGGACCAGCCTAGCCACTCACATGGTGCACACTGAGCCGGGCTGGACCAGCCTAGCCGCCCACATGGTGCACACAGCTATACGGCTGCTCAACCGATGCCACTCAGAAAAGCGGCCGAGACATCTATACACACAGTGTTATGCCTTATCCATAGATGGCGCTTGGTACTGCTGCTATTGCTGCTACTTAAGACTGCTATTTAAGAATAACATCCCACAAAAACTTAGGCGACGAGATCGCCGCCGTCCTCTCGGAGCATAGGTGTAGTGACCCAGAGACGTAGCAATGTCCAAAAAGGGGAGGGGGGGTGACAAACCCCACAAGTTGATTCTTAACATGCATCGCCATAGCATGAATGTTAAACTTTCATGAAGTGTGTGTGAGTGGGGGGGGGGGGGGGGGGATTGGCATGCCCGCCCCTGTTCCTACACCCATGGAGTGGCCAGTCGACCACTATTTCTACGAGTGCCTAACCATGCGTAAGACGTACGTAACGGACGTCGCAGCTTATCATATTATCAACAGCTGACAGCGCTGGAGGTCAGTTTACACAGATCCAGCTGGGACACGCGCCGCACGTTCCTCCCGTTACCATCCCGGAAACCACACTGGCACACATGTCTCCTCCACCAGGCGCGCTTTTCAGCCGTACCCGCAGCGACCAAGCAGCTGAAAAGAAGTAACAGTCGAGACCATCGCAGGCCAAAAGAAGTGATGTCACACTAGGCAAAGAACGTCAATGCCAAGCGGAGGTAAGATACGCTGATGTTTTGTTTTACACAAGGAACAACTATGGGCAAAATTACCGACTTTTGCGCGAAACCGACGTTTCAAGTGACCTGAAGAAGCAAGAAGTAAGGCAGGGTAGGAAAAGCAGGCGTCATTCGCAAGATAGCATCTGCAAAACCATGATTTTTGTTGCATGTCATCAGCACCAAGGATCCAGCATTCTCCTTTCGGATATGCTGAGAACTCACAACAACCCAACCCCTTGCAATAAGAAAATGGCAGTGGCACACACGGGCGAGGGATAGGATCTTCTCTGGTTGGTTATTGGTTTTTACGACACGTCGACCGTTGAGTCATGTAGCGTCGCCAATCTCTCACGCCGATTGGTCGCGGGCGAAAAGTAGCGACAGGCGAGACTCGAACCCACAACCTTTCGACTGTGAGATGGGCATCTTACCCCTAGACCACTCGTCCCCAGGATCTTCTCTGGGCAGAAGTAGAACATTTATAGGTAATAAGTGTTAAGATTCGAAAAATATAAGGTGACTAGTATCCTATGTCACCTGTACTATGTACCCTATGTCACCTGTAGGTGACTAGTATGTCAGTGTATTCCTTACATATACGCGTGTTTCACGCCAATTGCTCATGTTCATTTTCATCATTGCTAAAATAGCAGTCGGTGCCTGATAGAGCCTCTTCCATGATAACTGCTGTGTTCAAGAAACGTCGGGCTGGCAGTCCATCTGCCGTGCTCGCATGGAATGAGTCTTTTAATTAGACGCTAAATACTGTCCACCTCGCATGTCTTTCGCACTCATCGCCCATTTGTGTGGGCATGTTACGCCTATGAATGTCCGTCATAAAACCACGAAGTAGGCCACACACAAGCACTTATTCAATTCAAGAGGGGAAGGAATGTCCCTGAGGGGAATCCTCCTCGGAATCATCCACGCATTTCTTCATTTTCAAGGGAGAATTCGCCGATCGCGATCAAAGTCCTCATTTTCCTGCATAATTTGTCGGCGTTGTCGTCCCACAGTGAAAATTCCCTTTAATTTTTTGCCACAATTAATGCTCTGCCACAAACCTTCCGTAGAGGTGGATTTGTCTTCTCTGTGCAGCGACACCAGTGTAGGCCACTTACCCAGGTATGGTCAGTTGCACGGGGGTAGGCCACTTACCCAGGTAGGGTCAGTAACACCGCGATAGACCACGCGCCCAGACAGGACCAGTGGGACCGAGACCGACACCACTCACCGAGACAGCCGCCCTCGTTGCCGAAGCCGAAGTGGTCGGGCTGGCAGCTGCTGCAGTTGACGCCGCGCACGCCGGCGCGGCAGTGACACTGACCCGAGTCGGGGTCACACAGCGGGCCCAAACTGCCGGTCAGCTCGCAGAAACACTCCAGACAGTCGGCCTCGATATTGCCGCCGGCGTTCTGCAACCGAGATGAGCGGAACGAACTTCAGAGCGGACGGGTGCTCGGGGCGGCGGGGTGAGCAGTTCGGTACTCGTGCACAGTCGGACCGTAATTGCTTCACCCATTCGCATCGTCTGACACAAACCTGATTTGAACTTTCAGCTTTTGCAAATGTCTCCGTGGAGGTGGGATTTGTACCTTGCAATTATGGACGTGGAGAGGACAATTTTGGTGCATTCGAATGGAAATAATATTTCTCCTCAAACCTGTTGCATCAGGATCTCGGCTTGCACTTTCCAGTGAACTTGGAGACTAGTTTACAGACCAGTTTAATGTCAAACCACGCCATTCAATCGCAAAATGATAAACACGAGAGGATAATTTTATTGAGAGGATAAGGTTCTGGACGCCAAAAACCCAGGAACAGCCTATTTTTCCAAACATGGTCCCCTCAGTTGACCGTACCACGGCACGATGTTATCCATTTGATCTTCCGATTGATAACACTCACACTTGATGAGCAATACAATGGCATAGCGGGCACATGTAACGTTCTGTCTGCCTGCTGAAGCCCAATCGCTAGCCCAAGTCAGCCGCATACGGATTTTCGGGGTCTCTAATCGGGCTGCCGTCTGGTTTTCAGGGTCCCTGGTTTGTTAACTGTCCAGCTTGTCCGATGACTGACCGTTCTACTGTCTGGCTTTCGGGGTCCCTGGCCAGTCTGCTGTCCGGTTTGTTCCATAACGGATAGTTCTACGGTCTGGTTTTCTGGGTCCATGGCTCGCTTTATCCGGTTTGTTCGATGACTGACCGTTTTCCTGTCTGGTTTTCTGTGTCCCTGGCCCGCTTTGTCCGGTTTGTTAGACGGGCGACTGGCGTGCTTCTGGTGCGCCACGCCATTGACCTGACATCGGTCACATTTGTCACCGACGCCACTGACCTAGCATCGGCCACATTTGCCGCCGACGCCACTGACCTGACATCGGTCACATTTTCCGCTGACTCCACTGACCTGACACCGGCCACATTTGTCACCGACGAAGCGCTCCTTGCACGGACACTGGCCAGTTTCGTGGTCGCAGATGGGACTGATGGAGCCGAACATGCTGCACTGGCACGCTGCGAAAACACACGGCGCCATCGTCACCGTCACAGTCACCAAATGACGTCGTAGTCACCAGACGACGTCACAGTCACCACACGGGTCACGGTCACAATCGGAAAACGACGTCACAGTCACCGTCACAGTTACCAAACAGCGCCGCTGGCATCGTCACAGTCACCGTCACAGTTACCAAACAGCGCCGCTGGCATCGTCACAGTCACCGTCACAGTTACCAAACAGCGCCGCTGGCATCGTCACAGTCACCGTCACAGTTACCAAACAGCGCCGCTGTCATCGTCACAGTCACCGTCACAGCCACCGAGCAGCGCCACGGTCACCAAACAACGCCATCGTCACCAAGCAGAATCGCCGTCACCGTCACCAAATGGAGACACTCTGACCAATGACGTCACCGTCGCCGTCACTAGACGGTGACACGCTGGCCGCAGCCTGGTGAATACCCATCGGACTTTGTGGCGAATCTGAACGAGGTCCGTAAAAGCACAGGCCACGTCGTTTTTAAAATGCATGTCACGGTGTTAGTCATAGGCAGCTTGCCATACGCTCGCAACGTGGCTTCCGTCATCTATCCGTACAGTTTATCTAGACCGTCCTTATCCACCGGACACCTTCACACCACGTGAAGAATCGATCATATGAAAGCTCGCACCTGTCTAAGAACACTCACCACGCGCTCATTTATGACGTCCATTCAAACACCTTTTTAATCACAGCAATGTGTTCCTGACAGTGCGCTAAAGCACTCAAGTTCAGCTCTCATCAATTACCCCCACAACGGAACGTTGAGGACCATCACCAACCAAAGGGCTCGAAACCCACTCGAGGCACTCATCCAACTCTGCACCGAGCATCCCTGATCGTAGCAGTAGTCCGAGACACTCACTCAGTCAGTCAGTCAGTCACTCGCCCAGATATTTTGCCACGCCAGAGGTTCCGGCTTTCCACACTAATCCAAAAAACCCAGTCGGATCACAGTGCAGACGGGGTGCAGTACCGGCGTCCCTCGGGGCACTCAACTCCGACCACCTCATCACCCACAGTGGCACTCGTGCCGACACTCACGGTGGCACTCGCGAGCGGCGGCGTCCCCGAAGAAGCCGTCCTGACAGACGTCGCAGTGCCAGCCGGCGGTGTGGCCTTGACAGGCCAGACACTCGCCCGTGACTGGGTCACAGGCGGCTGGGTCGGTGGGGTCAACGTTGTCGTTACACTGGCATGGCCGACAGGTGCCGCCGGCCGTCAGCGGCGACCCGTAGTGGCCTGGGCCGCACCTAGGTCAAACGGAGGTCAATGGGGTCACACAGGTCATGGAGTCACATGGGAGGTCATGGGGTGACACGGGAGGTCATGGGGTGACACGGGAGGTCATGTGGGTGACACGGGATGTCATGGGAGTCACATAGGAGGTCATGGGGTCACATAGGGTGTCATAGTGCCACACAGGAGGTCATGGAGGCCACATAGGAGGCATGGAGGTCACACAGAAGGCACGGAGGTCAAAGATGCCACAGTCGGACCGATGGTGAATCGTGTCACACTTCGTTCACATGGAGGTCGTGCCGTCATACATAGGTTACACTTCGTTCACATGGAGGTCGTGCCGTCATACATAGGTCACACAAGTTTTGCAGAGGTCACGCCCGAGCTGATAATGGCTCAACCACACTCACTTGGACTCACTTGGACCACGCCCGGGCACTGAAACCGTGCGGAGTTGCGGAGGTGCTCACAGCCACAGTCGTGACACCAATAACTCGCACATAATCTAATCTGAATATCAGAGGTCACAGTGGTGGAGACAACGGAAAAAAACAGATCACCCACCCAAAAATCACCATGTAAATCTAAAATAAGTGTATTTGAAGCAAGTTAACATAAACATGTACTTGATAACTTTTCCCAGAATTATATGATCTCCAGAATGTTCTTCAAGTGCCGCGAATTATCTGCACGTGGTTCATCTCCACACGTGGTGTATCTCCACACGTGGTGAATCTCCACACGTGGTGCATCTCCACACGTCGTGCATCTCCACACGTTGTGCATCTCCACACGTCGTGCATCTCCACCCGTCGTGTATCTCCACCCGTCGTGTATCTCCACCCGTCGTGTATCTCCACACGTGGTGTATCTCCACACGTGGTGAATCTCCACACGTGGTGCATCTCCACACGTCGTGCATCTCCACACGTTGTGCATCTCCACACGTCGTGCATCTCCACACGTTGTGCACCTCCACACGTCGTGCATCTCCACACGTCGTGCATCTCCACACGTCGTGCATCTCCACACGTGGTGTATCTCCACACGTGGTGTATCACCACACGTGGTGTATCTCCACACGTGGTGCATCTCCACACGTGGTGTATCACCACACGTGGTGTATCACCACACGTGGTGTATCTCCACACGTGGTGTATCACCACACGTGGTGTATCTCCACACGTGGTGTATCACCACACGTGGTGTATCACCACACGTGGTGTATCACCACACGTGGTGTATCTCCGCACGTGGTGTATCTCCACACGTGTATCACCGGCTGGTGTTGGCCGTTGTGCCTAACAGCCCCTCACCGTTCGCAATGCTGTCCCTCGTGTCCGGGCGGACACGATGTGCAGACGTAGTCCTCGCCGCCGGGGTCGGACACACACGCAGGCGTGAAGTCCAGCGTCAGCTGCTCGGCCGGACAGGCGCACGGGCGGCAGGCGTCAGGCGTACCGCGCCGCGGGTTGCCGTAGTAGCCAGACGCGCACCGGTCGCAGGTGGGGCCGACGGTGTTGTGGAGGCACGCCTGAGACACGGAGACGCCGTCAGTCAGGCGGTGTCAGGCAGCGGCCGTGTTGTGGAGACACGCCTGAGACACGGAGACGCCGTCAATCAGGCGGTGCCAGGCAGCGGCGGTGTTGTGGAGACGCGCCTGAGACACGGAGACGCCGTCAATCAGGCGGTGCCAGGCAGCGGCGGTGTTGTGGAGACATGCCTGAGACACGGAGACGACCCAGTCAGGCGGTGTCAGGCAGCGGCGGTGTTGTGGAGACGCGCCTGAGACACGGAGACGCCGTCAATCAGGCGGTGCCAGGCAGCGGCGGTGTTGTGGAGACGCGCCTGAGACACGGAGACGCCGTCAGTCAGGCGGTGCCAGACAGCGGCGGTGTTGTGGAGACGCGCCTGAGACACGGAGACGCCGTCAGTCAGGGGTGCCAGGCTCAGAGCAGGCTCCGATCCCAATATTCACGTTGCTACCGGTGACGGTGTGGTGGACTGCGCTTTCTTGGCCGAGTACTGCGTAATGCCGTTAGGCGCGTCGGTAAATGAGTTGGTAACCACATCAGCGACCGACGGTGCATGACGTCCCGTTGTCTCACATGGCGTGCTGAGCTGGTCATTGTGTTCCCCACACCGTCCGCTGTGCACCTGCTGGCGCTCACCCCACAATGCCCAGTGTGGCGGTCACTACATATCATATACTGCAGGTAATCCACAAAACGCGGTGGTAATTCACGTGCCCGTCGAAATTGGGGGGGGGATAAAAAGGAATGGAAATGTCGTACTTGGTAGGCGACTAGAGGCTCAACTAACACTCTTCCCCATCCCCCAGGTACCAAAAATATACTAGATCAAACCAGAAATAGAAATTATAACCACGCAAAACCGTAAATTTTCGACGCGCTTCGCGTGCCGAAGGCTCGGTCTTTTTCCGTACAATTTTTTGGTCGGGCCCCCTAAGGAAAATCCTGTCTGCACCACTGTAGATGATGGGGTGTGGGAAATATCTAAGTTTAGGAATTGGGAACGGGCAAGGTAAGGATGGTGTAGTCTGAGGCGTGTCAGCCAGTATCAGCGCCTCGCTAAAAAACCGCATGCAGAGGAACATCGACATAGCGACAAGTAAGCAAATATGCACAGTGCAATGGGCAGTGAATGCATGTCATCGCTTGGGATCCGATTGGTGATGAGTGACTCTCGGACATCATGGAACACAGCCAGCTCTGCTTATTTTGCATGCATCTTATTGCACCATGTCGTTGCTTGCTTTTTTAAACAACATCCTGATCCTAGACCGTTTATCCCATGACTTGAAACTTCTGTCTGCTACCGGTGCAACCATGATGTTTCTGGATTGGTGGATGCCGAGTAAATAAGCACGAATGCATATTTCGCGTACTTGTTCTCGAGGTGGATTTTCTGGAGACATAGGTTCGGCATTTTCTCGTAGAAGCAGAAATTCATTACAAATTAAATATATGTACAGCATGATTTCTTTCTCACATACTTCAACTTCTAGAACAATATTTTATGTGATAGTTTGCAATTTTGACAAAACGTATCAGTTCGTTTTTTAAAGAAAGCATGACAAACACGCCTTTAAAATGGCTATTTTTGAGGGCTGAATAGCACAGCCGACCCATGTACAAGGTTCGACTTCCTTCCGTTGTGCTGGCGCCCACTCATGCCACACCGTCCAGCGTGGTGGTCGCCACTCACCCCACACTGTCCGCTGTGGTGGTCGCCACTCACCCCACACTGTCCGCTGTGGTGGTCGCCACTCACCCCGCACTGTCCGCTGTGCTGGTCGCCACTCACCCCACACTGTCCGCTGTGGTGGTCGCCACTCACCCCACACTGTCCGCTGTGGTGGTCGCCACTCACCCCACACTGTCCGCTGTGGTGGTCGCCACTCACCCCGCACTGTCCGCTGTGCTGGTCGCCACTCACCCCACACTGTCCGCTGTGCTGGTCGCCACTCACCCCACATTGCCCGCTGTGGTGGTCGCCACTCACCCCACACTGTCCGCTGTGGTGGTCGCCACTCATCCCATACTGTCCGCTGTGCTGGTCGCCACTCACCCCACACTGTCCGCTGTGGTGGTCGCCACTCACCCACACTGTCCGCTGTGGTGGTCGCCACTCACCCCACACTGTCCGCTGTGCTGGTCGCCACTCACCCACACTGTCCGCTGTGCTGGTCGCCACTCACCCCACACTGTCCGCTGTGGTGGTCGCCACTCACCCCACACTGTCCGCTGTGGTGGTCGCCACTCACCCCACACTGTCCGCTGTGGTGGGCGCCACTCACCCCATACTGTCCGCTGTGCTGGTCGCCACTCACCCACACTGTCCGCTGTGCTGGTCGCCACTCATCCCACACTGTCCGCTGCCGTGGTCGCCACTGACCCACACTGTCCGCTGTGGTGGTCGCCACTGACCCCACACTGTCCGCTGTGGTGGTCGCCACTCACCCCACACTGTCCGCTGTGGTGGTCGCCACTCACCCCGCACTGTCCGCTGTGCTGGTCGCCACTCACCCCACACTGTCCGCTGTGGTGGTCGCCACTCACCCCACACTGTCCGCTGTGCTGGTCGCCACTCACCCCACACTGTCCGCTGTGCTGGTCGCCACTCACCCCATACTGTCCGCTGTGCTGGTCGCCACTCACCCCACACTGTCCGCTGTGCTGGTCGCCACTCACCCCACACTGTCCGCTGTGCTGGTCGCCACTCACCCCACACTGTCCGCTGTGCTGGTCGCCACTCACCCCACACTGTCCGCTGTGCTGGTCGCCACTCACCCCACACTGTCCGCTGTGGTGGTCGCCACTCACCCCACACTGTCCGCTGTGCTGGTCGCCACTCACCCCACACTGTCCGCTGTGCTGGTCGCAGTCGGCCGCGTGGCCGTTGCAGTCGCACGGCACGCACTCGCCGCGGAAGAGTGTGCCGTTGAGCCTGCGGTAGCCGAAGTCGCACCTCTCGCAGCTGAGGCCGGCGTAGCCGGGCGGACAATCACACTGCTCCACCGCCGTGGTGCGCTCCGAGCTGATGGACGTCTCAGAGGCCACCTTCAGCACGAAGTCGTGCAGCCTGCAGAAACTGCCGCCGTTAGGGGGCGTGATGACAAGGCTTGGCGGCAAGGCTTGGGGACTAGGCTTAACATACGCGCTGGAGGCACTCTGACATAACGCGGCTTAGAGGGCGAAGCGGATCGCCCCTGCCCCCTAAAATATCCGAAACTACTGAAACTAGACGCACAAAACTGGGAAGGTAGATTACAGCTGTAGTGGACTCGCTGCAGCATCAATTTCACGACCTTAGGTGAATGCCTTCTGGGTCAAATAAGGTCGAGATTCCGCCACACCGCGCCGCAGCGCCACCCAGCCGACGGAACCTTTGTGACATTGAACGCTCGGCGGCCGGTTGGTCGGCTCTTTCCCTGCAGTTCCTGTATTGACGAAATAAATTACTTTTGTTTGCATAGAATGTGCTTATCAATTTTTAACAAGGTCACAGCATTTCATCGTAATATCCTTCCCAGCTTATGAGAGCCGTCGAAAAAGGGTGGGAGGATTCCACCCCCTCCCCTCCGGTGCGCGTGCTAAATGGGAGATCTAGGTGTCGATGAGCAAAAATGTATGCACTCATTGAATGCGTGGCATATCGTGATACTTGGCCACTTGTGCGTACCAACTTGAATTTGGATTGTCTGTCGGGCATTTAGCGAGGGTCCACAGTAAGCAAGACTTGCGTTTGTCCGGATCCTGTGATATTGACCCGCTCTCGATCTCGTCGCCATGATACCGATTCACCTCCAATCTGGCCGCTATGCTCCTGACTATTCCTCGATCTGGTTGCTATGGTACTGATCCACCCTCGATCTGGTCGTTATGGTACTGATCCACCCTCGATCTGGTCGTTATGGTACTGATCCACCCTCGATCTAGTTGCTATGGTACTGACCCGCCCTCGATCTGGTCGTTATGGTACTGATCCACCCTCGATCTAGTTGCTATGGTACTGACCCGCCCTCGATCTAGTTGCTATGGTACTGACCCGCCCTCGATCTGGTCGTTATGGTACTGATCCACCCTCGATCTAGTTGCTATGGTACTGACCCGCCCTCGATCTAGTCGCTATGGTACTGACCCGCCCTCGATCTGGTCGCTGTGGTACTTGGCCCGCACCAGCAGTCGGTCCAGACTGCCCAGCACGCGCATCAGCTGACGTCGGGTGACGGGGCCGCGCACCCACTTGTCCCGCTTCTTCCTGACGATCTCGTTCACCTGACGACGTCGTCACAGTCAGACAGGAGACCTCGTCGCGGCGGTGGAAGTCGTCTTGGCCGTGCTGAGTACCGGACACAGCTCACTATTCTGCAGACACGCTGTTTGCGATGTGCCGTACTGGACCACGAGCCGTCCCTTCGGCAGGAGCGTCTTAATGCGGGCCTCGTGGCGAACAACATTCATCCGAATCCCAAGCCACTTCTACCACGGATTATGTGATTGGAAAATATATTCTTTCCTTGATAAACGCTATCAATTGGCGCCAAAACCTTTACGCTCGGAACTCGAATATTGGTCCGAGATAAAATTACAATGGTAAGATCAGGTGAGTAGCATTGAATGTATAAACAAGATTTGCTTTAAATAATCTGTGGTAAAATTCGGTCGCGGGCCAAACAATATAGATCCACAGCTCGTCTCTCAACTTGCGCGTTGTTCAGTCAAATCAAAGTCACGCTTACGGATACTTAGACACGTGACCGCCGACCACACTAGGCGTCTACATATAAAAACAATCAAGCGCTAATGACGGTTCAGCTTGGCTGGAAGGGGGATGCAATCGCCGAGGTTCACCGACAGCCACCTCTCGGAATGGGTACAATGATTGTACGGTGCCGGAGCGCTGCAGGTACCTTGCGGGCCATCCTGTACCACTTGGTCTCGTCCAGGAGGGCTGAGATGCTGGCGCTGCCCCCGTGGTACAGGTTGTCCCCGTAGCCAATCCTTAGTCCGGCTCCCTGCCACAGCGAGAACAGTGTGAGAGCCAGCCAATCGCAGTGCGGCTCGAGTCGAAGACAGAAAAAGGGTGCTCGCATGACGTCAGAACCGGACGAGCACAGCGACAACTATGTCTTAGCTGCCAGCTGCAGCGAGTGAGTGGCAGGAGCCAACTCTTCACACTGCGGGTGCGTTGGTAGCTAGGCAATCACAGTACCGGCGTAACGGAACCGACCACTCACAACGAGGGAGCTGCAAAATAGTTCAGTTAAGCCAGCATGTTTGAAGCGTCTTCGCAACTGGAACTATCTACTGGCAGGCCAACAGTTCCACCGCAAAACAAATACCAGCAAAGCGGCGCCAGTCTGTTGATCTTCGGACCAGCAGACCAACAGGTGAGTACACAGCCACGCACCCACATAGAAGCAGACAGACAGACCGACCAACAGACCAACAGGTGGGTGCACAGTCACGCACACACAGAGAAGCAAACGGACAGACCGACCAGCAGACCAACAGGTGGGCACACAGTCACGCACCCACAGAAAAGCAGACAGACAGACCGACCAGCAGACCTACAGACAGGCCAGTCACCGGGTCCACCCACAGCTACCCTCCAGACCCGACCACCAGGCGGCGCTGCCCACCTCGAGGATGACGTCCGGCCCGCGGACTGGCCGACCGGCCGTGTCGCCGCGCCGCACCACCCACAACTACCCTCCAGACCCGACCACCAGGCGGCGCTGCCCACCTCGAGGATGACGTCCGGCCCGCGGACTGGCCGGCCGGCCGTGTCGCCGCGCCGCACCACCCACAACTACCCTCCAGACCCGACCACCAGGCGACGCCGCCCACCTCGAGGATGACGTCGGGCCCGCGGACTGGCCGACCGGCCGTGTCGCCGCGCCGCACCACCCACGACGTCCGGAAGCGCATCGTCTGGCCGTAGCTGTAGATGCGCAGGCCGAGCAGGTCGGCCGGCGCGCGCCAGTAGTAGGCGCTGAGGTCGCCCATCTCGTCGTTGGCCACCAGCTGAGTGGAGCCGTCCATGTAGGGCTCCACCTCGACCGAGCCGTCCAGCGACGTCGCCGTCCACGCCACGACGGCCGTGCTCTGGGGACGGAGCCACGTCAGTGTTTGAGGTAAAGTAGTGATCTGCGACGGCCGTGCTCTGGGGACGGAGCCACGTCAGTGTTTGAGGTAAAGTAGTGATCTGCGGACCGAGGGACCTCAGTGTATGGGGCAAGGTGGTGGTGATTCGAGAGCAGAGCCACGTCAGCGTCTCAGGAAAAGTAGTGGCCATCAACAGACCGAGGTCGTCATTATGCGAGGTAAACTAGCTGTGATCTGAGGGCCGAGTGACGCCAGTGTCTGAGGTACGTCGCGCTGTTCTGAGAACGAAGGATACCAGATCCTTATATAGTGGTGATCTGAAGAATAAAGAACACCATTGAAATAATGTCATTGACAAGGTACGGCCATGTTGATTTGAGGACGAAATTAGACCGCTATTGTAGTGTAGTAGAAGTACAGTAGAAGTAATCTGGGACGGCGGGCTGCACGGCGTGCTATGATACGTCAGGTCATCGTGATTTGGACACGCTGGGATGACGCCGACATCATCTTCTGGGACTGGGGTGCGACCACAGAACCGCAGGTGGTTGGTTATTGGTTTTACGACACGTCGACCGTTGAGTCATGTAGCGTCGCCAATCTCTCACGCCGATTGGTCGCGGGCGAAGAGTAGCGACAGGTGAGACTCGAACCCACAACCTTTCGATTGTGAGACGAGCATCTTACCCCTAGACCACTCGTCCCCACAGAACCGCAGGTGACGGCATGGCCCAAGACATGGCTATAGTCATCCGGATTGGCAGAAATTTTGAGGAGGAGACAGCCACCTCAACTTGTCTCGATAGCAGCTTGGCTGCAGCTCACAATGAGCCACTTGTGAGTGGCACGCAGTTGACTTATGCGGTTCCACTCCGAGCGACGTACGGGCTACGGTGAGTACGGAATACTCACAATGGCAATCATCCGGTCTGGCCTCTGTTATACGTTCGCTGCCTCAGTAATACCTCATGAGGCGAGCGGTAGGCGCCCATCGACCATCACTTGACGTACATTATAGCATTATACGACGTATCGCATATGAGGTTCAGCGTATGACGTACATTCTCGATGCCGAGGAAGGAGCTGGTGCAGATGCTGGTGAGGCCGAAGCAGAAGCACTCGGTGCAGCCGTCCACGTTGTCGGCCTGCAGGTTGTAGTAGCCGGGCTTGCAGCTGTCGCAGCGCTCGCCCCGCACGTGCGGCTGAAACAGCGCCACACGTGTCGCACCTGTCGCACGCGCCACACGTGTCGCACCGCACGTGCGGCCGAAACAGCGCCGCACGTGTCGCACCTGTCGCACGTGCCACACGTGCGGCCGAAACAGCGCCGCACGTGTCGCACCTGTCGCACGCGCCACACGTGCGGCCGAAACAGCGCCACACCTGTGTCGCACCTGTCGCACGCACCCGAAGGAGGGAGTGGGTGGCGCTCTCGGCGTGCTACACAAGGTAACGCCAAAAGGAACATCTATGCATGTTAACACGTGGCGGATTGTTGATTGAGGGAAGCACAAACATACTAGAATGCATAGTGAATATACTCACAACCGCACACATTAACTTCGATTACGTACGCACGCGCACGCGTAAGGCAACATCACATATACACATACATGCATGCTTGCACTTGCATGCATACAGTGGACGCACTAAGTCAGCAAGGATAAAGCTTTGGGTATTACCTAATAGCCGACTTTAAAGGGTCTATGCCATGCCCCATGTCTATCCTTGCCAGTTGGTTTAATTCTTTATTCGATCGCGTGACTTCGATAGAGCTTGAAAAACACCCATTAGCGCACAATAGTGCGAGACAGAAAGCTCTCGTGATTGGCCGAAAATAAACGGGCGATAAACATGATTAATGCTTCTATTGCATCGATACATGAATAAATAGTCAATGCTTGAAGCAGAGCAATTAATGTGCATCTCTCAGCAAGCAAGCGTAATTACATTTTATGTAGTATGTTTATGTGAAATGTTATATTATAGCTTCGATGTAAATTGTGTACACTTCGTTCAGTTTTAGTGAACACAAAGAAAGCTATGACAAACATTACACATACTTTCAGGTCGTCCAACTTCCAGTGAGATTTCGAGATGAAGCCTGGGCTTGCGAAATTGGTTCTAGCTCAAGTAGCTTTTTGAAACAAACACCGAAGTTACCGTTTTGTGGGTAACAGAACTGAGCTGTTCTCGATCTCCAAACCTGAACTTAAAAGGGTACTCTTCAAAACGGCAACACACCAATCCATCAAACAGCTAGACGATTGGAAAGGCGGGATCTGCCAAGCTGTTCAATATCCTTGCCGTTCCAAACCGCTCTACACAACCCTTGTTCTACACCGAAGACGCAATGGATCCACAGTGGGCGTGGCCGTCGCCACCACCAGGTCGGCATTGTTCGCCGCCGTTGCTATCGCTGCTGACGTCTTCGTCTGTCACACTGTCGACAGATGCTGCATTGACAACGAACCGATCATCCGACACAGCCCAGTGGCAGGGGTCAGGATGAGGTCACCGAACGTGAGACACGTGGTGGCCGCTGTGGTCACCGGGTGAGTCACCGGAGGATAGTGGAGCATTCGGTGCCTGCAAGCTGCTGCTTCGCAATTGGGCTGAGCATATCGTAGACCGTGCACAATTTATGTTTTTCGCTCATGTTTATGACACGCTGAAGCAGCCAAGTCAATCGCATCATTACGTCGCCAAACTGACAAGTCGAGAATAGTCTGAAACAAATCTGATGACAAGCGAATTCAGACCACAGAGACTTCCGGCTCTTCGAGACCGTATGTTACCGATGGGCCAGCTTTTCTAACCGCCCCACCGGAAGTGTACAGTAGATGGCTGAATGGAACTAGGTCAACTATAGGCGACCCACCCGGCATTATTCACCCCAATAGGTCCTAACACTGTAGTATCACCGTGCAACGTGCTCATGATGATAGACTTTATGGACTGATGGGTAGTGTCCAAAAGATATCGAAACTGGACGTATTTCTCCGGTTTCAACCGGCGCTCAATCACGAAGCTGCTTGCATGTGTTAAGGGTGATACCACACCTACGAGCTCGTCGCTTATCATCCTGCTTCGCTTAGTCTCGCATGCGTGCTCATTGCAGACGGAGTGCTACTGTGCGCATGTCGCGGTCACAATGGTCCGAGGAAGTGGAGTGACGAGTGTACATTAGTGACGGAGTGACGGAGTGACGAGTGTACATTAGTGACGGAGTGACGGAGTGACGAGTGACGAGTGTACATTAGTGACGGAGTGACGGAGTGACGAGTGACGAGTGTACATTAGTGACGGAGTGACGGAGTGACGGAGTGACGAGTGTACATTTCAGTTTTGTCAACATATGGGTTCATAGTGCGGAATCATACGACATCATCAAAGCAACCTATGAAGAAGATGAGATGATACGTCGTAGAGCTTTTGAGTAGCACCGTAACTTTAAATATCAGTTGAAAGTGACTGCTGTCCCTCATACGCAGTGTCGATCCTCACCTTACAGAAGCACTGCTGCCCCTGCCCCCCCCACTCATATGCAGTGTCGACCCTCACCTTACAGAGGCACTGCTGCCCCTCATATGCAGTGTCGACCCTCACCTTACAGAGACACTGCTGCCCCTCATATGCAGTGTCGACCCTCACCTTACAGAGGCACTGCTGCCCCTCACACTCGGCGCCCAGCGTGCCCGCCTCGTCGCAGGGACAGCGGACACAGTCGGGGTAGTTGCGATAGCCGCGGGCACACCGGTCACAACGGGTTCCGGCGAACGCCTCCTTGCAGATGCACGACCCGGGAACCTGCGGCACGGGCACGTGTCAGACAGAGCGGGGAGCACCGGACGGCCGCGCCACAACGGTCAGCAGGTCACTGACGGTCGGGTGGAGTGCGGTACCGGGCACGTGTCAGACTGGGGAGCACCGGACCGGGGAGCACCGGACGGCCGCGCCACAACGGTCAGCAGGTCATTGACGGTCGGGTGGAGTGTGATACCGGGCAGTGTCAGTGGGACCGGGGAGCCGGACGGCCGCGCCACAACGGTCAGCAGGTCACTGACGGTCGGGTGGAGTGTGGTAGACCGGGGCCACGCCACAACGGTCAGCAGGTCACTGACGGTCGGGTGGAGGGGGGAAGACCGGGGCCCCCCCACAACGGTCAGCAGGTCACTGACGGTCGGGTGGAGTGTGGTAGACCGGGGCCACGCCACAACGGTCAGCAGGTCACTGACGATCGGGTGGAGTGTGGTAGACCGGGGCCACGCCACAACGGTCAGCAGGTCACTGACGGTCGGGTGGAGTGTGGTACCGGGCACGTGTCAGACTGGGGAGCACCGGACCGGGGAGCACCGGACGGCCGCGCCACAACGGTCAGCAGGTCACTGACGGTCGGGTGGAGTGTGGTAACGCTGGACAAATCTGAATAATCACAGACGCTCCGCTCCGTCTCCCAGGTTCAAATCGGACCTGTAAAATGGCGGAACATTCCGCGTCTGACTGAAGTTAGGTAAGTACGACAACGTCGTTCAAATTGTCTCTCACGTGTGTAAACACTCACTATGTTCATATCCCTTCCTCCCCAGTCGAGCGACAAATTTCCCCGCGGGCGACGGCTAGCACGCGTCCCTCTCGGCGGTATTGTTCAGCCGTACATACGTTTGTGTGCAAACGTGATTGTGCGTCCGCGTACGTTCCCGCAAATGTGTGCGTGTCTGTGTGTGCGTGTCTGTGTGCCCGTGTGCGTTGTGTGCTCATGTGCGTGTCAGTGCGTAAGCGTGTGGAAGAAGTGAGAACGAAAGAGGCGACTAGACTTGAAGCCTTGAGCCTTTTGCGCCAAGTTCCTTCCATATGTATTGTCGTTGTGCAGAGCGAATCAACGTTCTCAGCACCACTAGCCGCGGCCGGCGGGCGCGTGGTCGTCCCACCTGCCCGTCGGTGAGGTGGCTGTCGTCCCGGACACAGTCGCCGGTGGAGCCGGGCCCGCTGCACTCGCACCGGCGGCACGGCTGTCCGGCGTCCTGGCGCACGGCCACCGGTCGGTAGTGGCCCGGCAGGCACGACTCGCAGTTGATGCCGGCCGTGAAGTCCTGTCGACGGTCACGAGACGGCTCAAAACGCGGTGGTGGTGGTGGTGGTGGGTGGTTGGGTGATTGGTTGGGTGGTTGGTTAATTGGTTGAGCGGGTGGGTGGGTGGTTGGGTGGTGGTGGTTGATCTTACGACGCGCCGACTGTTGGGTCGCATAACGTCGCCCATCTCCCACGCCGATTATACGCGTGCGAAAAGAAGCGACAGGTGGGACTCGAACCCACAACCGCCCGGTTGTAAGACGGGCGCCATACCCACGGACCATTCGCCACCTCAAACTGTGGCGACCACGGGTGATGCAAAGACATCGCGATGAACAATGCGAAGGCTGCTCTCGCTGCCCGCTTCGCCGGAATTTTCAGCCCATTGCCGTTCCAGAGAGATTCGTCGTCGGAAGTCAGGGCTGACGAGCACCGAGTGCCGCTGTCGCGGAGCAGCTGGACTGTGACAATGACGGCGTCAGCAGCAAGCGCAGGACTTGACTGCTTGCAGCACGAGACCGTGCTTTCAAATAGACCGAGACGAGACATTTAATCAACAACTTCGCATCTCGCTTCTGCAAGACGAAGACAAATTATTGCTGTCTGATGTTGCTACCTAACCAGCAGCAGTTGACGCGCCCCCTTAAGCCAGAAATTGTCTTATTTTGTTGTCACTTACCCGACACCCCAGGCAGACTCCACCGCCCTCATTGTGTCCAGCCACGTTGATGCTGTTCTTCTCGCGGGCAACGTCATCGTCGAAATAGCACTCGTCGGAATGGCCGAAACATTGGCATTTCTCACAGGCGCCAGGGAAAGCACCGCCCGGCGACCACGGCCGCTGGTTGTACAGAGGGCAGCACTTGTCGCAGGTGGCGCCACATGTATTGTGCGTGCAGGCGCACTGCTGGTCCTGCAACCCAAACCCAAACGTGAAGACAGGTAAGCAAGCGATCCTTCGAAGAATGGTCGAGTTGGTGAGAAACAAACCATCCGGTAGTGGACAGATTGTCAAAGCTCATCTTAAGAATGATGAGAAAATGAGATCCTCTAATCAAGCACTGAACAGAATATTGATGAAAGTTATGTATACGACATTGCTAAGTAATGCATGCAATAAGCATGCATTGCAATGTAGCTCATCCAACTCTTACTCTGCCACTCCCCCACGAGCCACTCCTCCGTGTGGTGCAATTTTGCTCGGCTTTCCTCGCCTGATCCGGCATCCTCAACTCCCTGTTCCCTCAATCTTACTTTTGTCCCACCATCTCACCGAACTCCACATCTCACCCAATCCTCCCTAACTCATCCTGTGTTTCCCAGTGCACCGCATGCTCTCTAGCTCACTCCTATCTCCCCAACCCATCCCTGTCCTTCCAACTCACCCCCGCTTCTCCAGTCCTCTCACCTACTCGGCCAACGCCTCCTCCCCGCCCCCGCCCCCTCCATCTCACCCCCTTCTCGAGGTCTGGACACTCGTCGGCGTGTCCGTGGCACACGCAGCGACCGCCGATTGTGAGCTCGCGCAGCGAGTAGAAGTAGGAGCGCAGCACCTCCGGGTCGGACCGGCCGCTGGAGAAGGCCAGCCGGTGCGAGTTGAGCGCCAGCACGCCCTGCAGACGCACCCGCACGTAGCGGGCGCGCACGAACTCCAGCAGCTCGGCCGACGGACTCTCCGAGGTGGGTCGGCCCGTGATGAGCGGCACGTAGATCTGCACAGCACGGCACGCGGGGGACTGTCAGGTCGGCGCCCATGGGCACTGTCAGGTCGGCACTCACGGGGACTGTCAGGTCGGCACTCACGGGGACTGTCAGGTCGGCACTCATGGGGACTGTCAGGTGGGCACTCAGGGGGACTGTTAGGTCGGCGCCCATGGGAACTGTCAGGTCGGTACGGAGAGAGGCGTGTCAGGTCAATGCAGACAGGAGGCTGTCAGGTCAGGATAGCCCGACTACTCTCAGTTCGGTACAGACAGAAGACAGAAGTCAGCCGGACTACTGTCGGGTCGATACAGACAGGGGATTGTCAGGTCATCATAAATATATCTGGCAGTCTATGCTGTCTAACTATTTTCAGGTCAGTACGGACAGAGGCTTGTCAAGTCCGACGGACTGAGATGACCCGTCAGAGTGGACTGACCTCTGTCCCCCTGTCCCAACACCCAAGAAACGTGCACAACGTGCACAACGTGCACAACGTACAGCTGCACACGTCTTAGCCTTACGGCACCGTTCAGCCACACGACTCGAGCACTCCGCCGACACCAGCCTGCCGGAACTGACCTCGGCCTTCATGAGCGGGTTCAGCTTGGAGAAGTAGCTGGTGCAGATGACATCGCTGGCCGAGCGGAACCTGGGCTTGCCCGGCGTGGGCTCCAGGCCGAAGTGGGCGCGGCAGCCGGCGTCGCTGGCGGCGAAGTACTGCCACGGCTCGTAGATGTCGCCGGCCAGCGAGCGCTCCAGCACCCAGGTGCCCGGCGCCGGGGACACGGCCGTCCTCAGGATCACGTACGCCACTTCGAACTCCTGCGCCAGGCAGGCGAATGGTCAGAGCACGCTCTCGAGATGACAACGAAGGTGGGCGCGGATCCGGGGAGGCTGCGCTGCGATCGATCATTGGTGGGCAACGGGGCCACGTCTCCAAAGATGAATTGTAGAGAGAATGAAGCTGTTTGTATACGGGGCTCGTTGTAGAGGGCGTGCAACTTCTTGTAGCATTGTTTGCAATTATTGACACTTGAGATGAAACTAGTTTTAAATCGTCCTCATTCGCGCCTTGTTTTAATTCAAGAAGCTTTTTGAAATTGGTTTTGGCTCCACCCAAGCAATTCGCTGATCCCAAGATCCTTTCCCCTGCCATTCCACAAGGCGGTTGCCTGGATTCGCTTTTGAGCTTTGAGCACACACTTGAACTTCAGCCTAGGCTGACGAAAGGATCGCTGAAAGACAGCAGGTCCACCGCCGTCGTGAATGCCACGCTGTAGAGCACCCATGACCGTAAACACGTTCATGGGTACAGCTTGTAGTTGGAAGATAATTGCTTTTTTGTAACATGTTCAAATTTTATTTCAGTGAAAGCGAGTCTCCAAAAGTACCCTTATCATGACGAAGCCAGTTTGAGAACAGCTTTTTTATTTATCTCGCTTGGTCCAGTGGTGAATTTCCAACGCTGGTGTTGTCCTATTGGTGACACCAAAAGTAGGCTACACAGGCCTGATAGCATTAGCTTGAATTAAAAGGCAGTGTCCAGTCTTATCAAAACGTGCCCACTCTTTTCAAGCGACACAATCAGACGAGCATGTAATGATGGCGCAGTAATAACATATCGAACAAGTGGACCAGAACATCGTCTAGCTGTTGATCCATGCGAGATTACCACTGTCTACCTGTTTGAGGTCCACTTCCACGGTGATCCACTGGTTTTCGAGGTCTTGTTCCAGTGTCGGTCCCTGCCACCAGGAGTCGGTTCCGTCGATGACGTTGCTGATTGGATGTCGCCGACTGACGTCACTGCTGTGGGCGTCACAGATCTGGCAGTCTTCACCAGTCATGTAAACGATGGTGGAGAGCTCGCAATATTGCTGTCAAAAGAGAGAAACAGAGAGGGTGACGTCAGAGCTTGGGGTAACGGAACGGGAAGAATATGCATGGTTTGCCGCCCCGGTAGCTGAGTTGATTAGAGCTCTGGCCTGCATTGGTCTCCTCTGTTTTGGCAAGACAGGGCTCCAGTCACTTCACGCGCTCGCATTTAGCGCACGGCTGGGAGGGACAGTTGGCAACTGGCCCGATATGGTCGGGGACGAGCTACCGACACGGGGCGGCCGTGTCGGTGCATTGACGGCACGTTAAACTCTCGGTCAAAATTTTGCCGTTGAACTGGAATAATGGAACGGATGGTGGGGCCAGGGTTCACGCAACAGGCTCCGCTTAGCAATTGGACCCTGGTTAAGCCACCCCAGCAAGCATCCGGACTAAATTTCGTTATAAAAAGGTCACATGTTTGAAGAAATTGCTCGTACGTGCGATCCGCACGCACGAGCTCCGTACTCTCAACCGTGCTCTCAACATCAAATGAAATGTTTGCACTTTTTCATGGAGCCATGCAACATGGGAAGGAGTAAAACAAAGATGTTTTTTAGTCTAGATGTTCGATTTTTTTGTGATCGATTGTTTTGTGATTGTGAAACATTTCAGAAAAATCCACGCTTTTGTTAATTTTATGGCTATGAATAGAACATGGGCGTTGCCTTGCAAACACTCGCGACACTTGGGACATGTAGAAATTGCTGAGTAGTGTTGATTTTCCCGTTGCACCGGTTGCACCTCTGTTGAAGACAAGCTTCAATTGCGTGCGATTGCGTGCAATTGCCAACATACCTGTTCAGTTACTCGTGAGGCTAACACGGAATATAAGTATCGATGGTTTGAGATTGGTTTGAGAGCCCAAGAGCCACGACTCGACCACCACGGCTCGATCACCACGGCTCGACAACCACGGCTCGACAGCCACGGCTCGACAGCCACGGCTCGACCACCACGGCTCGACAGCCACGGCTCGACACCCACGGCTCGACAGCCACGGCTCGACCACCACGGCTCGACAGCCACGGCTCGACAGCCACGACTCCACACCCACGACTCCACACCCACGACTCCACACCCACGGCTCGACACCCACGGCTCGACACCCACGGCTCCACACCCACGACTCCACACCCACGACTCGACACCCACGACTCCACACCCACGACTCCACACCCACGGCTCCACACCCACGACTCCACACCCACGACTCCACACCCACGACTCCACACCCACGACTCCACACCCACGACTCCACACCCACGACTCCACACCCACGACTCCACACCCACGACTCCGACACCCACGACTCGACACCCACGACTCCACACCCACGACTCGACAGCCACAACTCGACCACCACGGCTCTACAGCCACGTCTCGACCACGGCTCGACAGCCAGAGCAGTGGACCGTGCCAGACTGTCATTTTTGAAGTTACGTGGAAGAATAGGGAAATTTCTAGGCGAGATAATTTCACGAATAGTTATTTCCAACTGGTCACATTTAAGGCAACCTTTTTTGGTGACCGTCTGACAATCTACCATGGAATAAAGACTATCACACAAACTCGTCTAATGCTAAGAGATAGGGCTTAGGAGCTCCTGATTCACTGTGAGAAGTGAATGCACAAATCGCGCGAATTAGCCGTGACAGCGGTTTTGGCGGTCTCCACTTTCTGCCTATGCTTAAATGCCCAGAGGACGCCGCCCCGAGCAAGAATGTCCTCGCTTCACGCTCGCAGTGCGGGACGATTATTCACCCTCCGACAGTGAGACGAGGAAGAGGCGATTTAGCTCCAGAGCGCTACTTATGTAAAACTCGTTGCCACCCGAGCTGATGCAGCTTCCCGTGCCGATCTTCGGTCGCCACCTATGGTGGCACCTGTCTAACGTGCTGCCCGTGCCGGACTGATTTGCTGCTCGGCGTGCTGTATTTAACTTTTATTAATTTCCATCATGACATGTATGACCTCCGGTTTAGCTGTTCTATGATTTTGACCCTCTCTGCTCTGCTGTATTATCTTATTAACGTCAGGTTGTAATAGCCACAAGTCCATTAGTGCCAGTATGTGCCTGTGATTGATTATTAGGTTTTAGGGTGCGTCAACTCCAATTGTTATTTTGCAAGTATGTGCCTGTGTCTGTCTGTCTGTGCGGGAGGGGTCATTTTTATCCCCACTAGCTGTAGTATACTAAACAAGATAAAGATATGCAGCAAACGGCACGCTGCAGCTCCATCTCTGAACGCTCAAATTGACCTTGCAGGTCAGGTCAAGCAGGTCAATGTCTGGGTGCAGCCGGTCACATATTTTCGCCGTTATTTTCGGGTCCCGGTCGTAAAACAAATGCGATTTCGTGATTTAACATTGTTGATATGTAAACTGAAGACTTAGTCTGGCAATGTGACACAAAGTTTAAGGTCGCCGATCTATTTTCTTGGCCAAGGTCAGGCTATTTCTTGGCACAAGCATAACTTAAGATGATGGCCACACAAAAATTGCAGATACTGACGCACTTCACAATGGTGCGACTTCTTAGATTACTAGCACACATTGGCATATGCAAGGCAAATATTTACATGCAGAGAAGTTAAGCATTCTGCTAACATATTGAACAGCGCCAGACAAGTATAATTTATTCCACTAACCTTGATTACTATGGCTATTTTACAGCAACATCAAGATTCAATCATTCGCGGTAAATGAACAAAAACAGAATATGTACTTCTTCCATCGTGTAATTTCATGACTGTCTCGAGGGAACCGTAGTGGGCGATGTTTCATAGTCACGTTCAGTCGGTTGGCTGCTGGTTTTCCGCTGTCCATCTGCAGGTCCCCAGCGGACGGTATGGCTGCTGGTCTTCCGCTGTCCATCTGCAGGTCCCCAGCGGACGGTATGGCTGCTGGTTTCCCGCTGTCCATCTGCAGGTCCCCAGCGGACGGTATGGCTGCTGGTTTTCCGCTGTCCATCTGCAGGTCCCCAGCGGACGGTACCCACTGCCGCGGGTGGTGAGGCCGCGACCGACACCAGTCCACACGATCTCCGTCGGTGACAACGACCGCGCAACTAATTAGGTCCCGGCTATTCATGAGGAACCTGCAGGCATCTCATGAATGGCCAGCCCATAACTAACATTCGAGCGTTCCCCCGAGCCGCCTCGTCACCACTGGACTCGCCTGAGTCGACCGCGCGACGCCAGACTACGCAAATGATTTACTCAGTGGTATTGATGAAGCGTTTGTTCGGCGAATAACTTCCCGTGAATGCTCCGCTGCACCCCCGATAGCATCGTGACGTCATACGCGTGCACGAGCTGCACGCCAGGGCATGCGCGACTCAGCAAAACTAAGTCGTCCGGTTTACGACGGTCTCCTGACAGCCGGTTCTGACGTATGTTCGCGGCGGCATCTACATGTCGCGATGACGGATGGCGGATGGCGGAACAGATACGTTGGCGCGGTCGGTATCAGATCTCACAAGGCCGCCGAGGCCGCTGACGCCGCCGCGAGGTACATGCCGCTGCGGTCGCCTGGCATCAGTCGAATCAGACGCGTCATATGACGTGTGTGGGAGACAGGTGCGGGCGACCGCGACACGGCCGCCATCTCATGCGGCATCGCTCCGGACATTGCGGCAGCGGACTGTTGGCCACACCGGAGACGCCTGTCCATCGGCACTGGCCAGGTGTCACTGACCACTGACAAGTGGAGCAGGACATCGCCACTGGACAGGTGTCGCTGACTACTGACCAGTGGAGCAGGACATCGCCACTGGACAGCTGTCACTGACCACTGACCACTGACCACTGACCAGTGGAGCAGGACATCGGCACTGGACAGGTGTCACTGACCACTGACCACTGACCAGTGGAGCAGGACATCGCCACTGGACAGCTGTCACTGACCACTGACCACTGACCACTGACCAGTGGAGCAGGACATCGCCACTGGACAGGCGTCACTGACCACTGACCACTGACCAGTGGAACAGGACATCGCCACTGGACAGGCGTCACTGACCACTGACCACTGACCAGTGGAGCAGGACATCGCCACTGGACAGGCGCCACTGACCACTGACCACTGACCAGTGGAGCAGGACATCGCCACTGGACAGCTGTCACTGACCACTGACCACTGACCAGTGGTGCAGGACATCGGCACTGGATAGGCGTCACTGACCACTGACCAGTGGAGCAGGACATCGCCACTGGACAGGTGTCACTGGCTACTGACCACTGACCACTGACCACTGACCACTGACCACTGACCAGTGGAGCAGGACATCGCCACTGGACAGGCGTCACTGACCACTGACCAGTGGAGCAGGACATCGCCACTGGACAGCTGTCACTGACCACTGACCACTGATCACTGACCAGTGGTGCAGGACATCGGCACTGGATAGGCGTCACTGACCACTGACCAGTGGAGCAGGACATCGCCACTGGACAGCTGTCACTGACCACTGACCAGTGGTGCAGGACATCGCCACTGGACAGGTGTCACTGACCACTGACCACTGACCAGTGGAGCAGGACATCGCCACTGGACAGCTGCCACTGACCACTGACCACTGACCAGTGGAGCAGGACATCGGCACTGGCCAGGTGTCACTGACCACTGACCAGTGGAGCAGGACATCGCCACTGGACAGGTGTCACTGACCACTGACTACTGACCACTGACCACTGACCACTGACCAGTGGAGCAGGACATCGCCACTGGACAGGCGTCACTGACCACTGACCACTGACCAGTGGAGCAGGACATCGCCACTGGACAGCTGTCACTGACCACTGACCACTGACCACTGACCAGTGGAGCAGGACATCGCCACTGGACAGGTGTCACTGACCACTGACCACTGACCAGTGGAGCAGGACATCGCTACATGGACGGTGGCTATCGGACAGGGGATCTGAGCAGCTACAATGGGCAGAGGCTGCAGCAAATGGCAGAGGTTCTGAACGGCGGTAATGGGCAGACGATCTGAATGGCGGCATTAGGATAGAGGCAGAAGAAGAGCGAGGAGAAGACAAGGATGGTCTCGACAGAAGTGGACCAGCGGGGTGGATGACATGGACAAAAGGTGATAGGGACAGGGACAGGTGAGCAGGGAAAGGGCACCAGAGAAAGGACAATTCTGCAGAATTGTCTTGGCTTTAGAAGCTTTGAGTTGAAGCTTTGAACTTTCGCTCATTACAACCGAAGCTCAGGACGCACACGGGCTAAAGAAAATATTCCAGAGCTGATAAACAACAGTCCCAACAGAAGACTGGAACAATCGTGGCAGAACGGGACCAGCCGTGACAGGAGACTGGACCGACCGTAGCAGATGATGGGACCAGCTGTGACAAAGGATAGGGCCAGCCGTAACAGGAGACGGAGCCAGCCATAGCAGGAGATGGCACCAGCCATGGCAGATGATTGGACAGCCCTAACATAAATCGTGACCAAATATAGCAGAGAACACTCGTCCGTGACGACAGTTCTGTGCGTTCTGCGGTTACTGGGTTAACATTGAAGTAACTCGGGTAACATTGCACTAACTCGAGTGGAAACTGTGACGTTAAAATAGTTCAGCCCTTGGCCATACGCAGCCTGAAGATCCTTTCGCGGACAGAAAACGAGCCATAAAAGCACATCGATGTTTCGTCCCAGTCAACAGCAGTCAACAGCAGTCAACAGCAGTCAACAGCACAGCTCCGACGCGGGAACGCCAGGGCTCGGCCCTTCACAGGTCACACCAGTCACTACTTCGTAACAGAACCATCAGCTCTGTTCCGATAACCAATGTCGTGGACTGCTGACCTTGTTCTTCCCTGCCTGGCAAGCTTGGAGTAGCTGAGCGCGTTCGTATTTGGCCCCCGGCTGGGGGAGGATCGGCTGGAAGCTGACCCAATAAGGCCGGGGAAGCGGCAGCGGGGCGGCCGTGCTGGTGCGCTAGCTGCATGTTAAGTTAAGCTGCATTAAATTCTGCCGTTGGATTAGACCTCCCTGCAATCTGGCGGCGGACTCACAGTCCACGGATCACAGTGAAGAGCTTATTAATACAAACAAAGTGTATTAGCCTCTGCAGTGCGGGGACGTCAATTTGATCCCCACTAACTTTTGTTATTGGCAAGATCCATGCATGAAGTAAAGATGATGATGTACTTCCATCCTTCAACTTTCGGAGCTGCTTGGAACTTTTGCCTACTGCTTTCGGTTGACCTTCCAAGTGAAGTCAAACAGATCAATGTCGAGGTGCAGTCACTCGGTCTTCGCCGTAGTTGTCGGACTCTGGCAGTGAAACAAATGCGATGTCATGCTTCAGTATACTGAATGCAGACTGAAGGCTTAATCTGATACACTGACACGTGCTGTCAAGGTCACCGATCCTGTCAAGGTCACCGATCCTGTCAAGGTCACCGATCCTGTCAAGGTCACCGATCCTGTCAAGGTCACCGATCCTGTCAAGGTCACCGATCCTGTCAAGGTCACCGATCCGGGCAAGGTCACGTATATGGACATATACGATGAACTTTGATGCTGACTATTTTCGAAACAAGTGGCGCTCTGGAAGCTGCAATGTTTCACGAAAGAAAAACGAAATATTGTCTACGTTATTTGAGAAATAGAAGATACGAAGAGCAAAAGCGAAATTGAGATTTTTTTAGAAATTGCCTCCCCCGAAAACGACTTCAAATCGAACGACGAAACAACTATCACATCAAAAAGCAATTGCCGTGCAGAATTACCCTGGCTTCGCCGCTTAGCCTTTTTACTCACAATAGTTGGCATTTTAGCCTCCAGGACCCCTTGGATGCGTTTACTCCCAGAACGTTTCAGATCATATCGCAGTGATCTCACCTGATATTAACTTGAAACATGAAACAGGTTTAAAAAAAAAACAATATTCGCTACATTGCGTGTAAAGAAAGCATACGACCTTCAATATACCAGGAGGTGCTGAGTTGACATCAAAAGTAACGTTAAGGATTATACTTTATTAGGTACTCAACGTTTCGGCCAGGGGCCATCGTCAGGAGTGATATAAAAATGTCAAGTTTAGGAATTGAAGAAAAAAAAAAGCACGCGAGAAAAAAAGCGTGCAAAAGACACGTGGAATGCAGAAAAGCCTCCTCAGTGGTGCAGACACTTAAAGAAACTCCAAACCAGAAACAAACTATGTCAAGATAGAATAATGCGAAAAATAATGCGAATAATCGGAGTCGTAATCTTGGTTCTTGAGCAAGATTCTGGTCCAGATACTAGCGTTGGTTCCCACCCATCTGACAAACACGGAGTCGTACCTACAGAGGGTGAAAGAAACGTTCCCTACCAAACTTCCGGAAGGCAGTATTGTTTTCACCATGGACGTGAAAAATCTATATGGCAGCATTCCGATAAAGGAGGGAATAGATGCTGTGATTCGTCTAATCGAGGACAATCTGGATGACATTTGGCTTTTCGGGATTGGGGTACAGGACTGTGTGAAATTACTAACACATATTTTCAGCAATAACCTCATACGTTTCGGTAACTCCATGTACAAGCAAACAAAAGGAGTGGCTATGGGTAACCGATGTGCACCTCCTTTAGCGATTGCTTTTATGCACCGCCTTGAGTCGATCTTCTTAGCTTCGTATGATTTGAAACCAGCTCTCTACATGAGGTATATAGACGATATTTTTGGTGTTTGGACACATGGCTTGGCCTCTCTGCTCGACTTCTTTGCAGAAATTAACCAACAACGCTCCAGCATCAAGTTCACCTTAGAACACACTGGTCATAGCAGTTCGATTCCTTTCCTTGATACGTTGTTTGTAGTTCAGGCTGATGGGAGCTACACCACTGAACTGTACTTTAAACCTATGGCAGCCCCCATCATCTTGCACTATGATTCGGCCCACCCGATGGCTACTAAAAAGGCCGTTTTAACATCCCAAATGAGGAGAGCAGCACGAGTCTCCTCCGATACTATTTCATGCGAGCGGAGCCTTGCGAAGATGACAACTCTTTTCCTGGAAAACGGATACCCAGCACATCGGGTACACTCCGCCGCTCGTGCTGTTCACCCTCACAACAGGAGTAGGATAAGTGGGCAACGTCGGCATCGAGCACATAGTAATCCCAACTATGTTTACATGAGACTTCCATTTGTCGATGACCAACTATGTCGACAGGTAAACGCAGCCATCCGTTCGTCTCATCTAAACCATGTTAGGGTAGCCTGGACTAGCGGACCTACGCTGAAATCTTACCTGGTCCGCTCAGCCCTGGAAATTCCGCCATGCCCTGCTGGTAGAAGAACGTGCCACACCTGTATCAACGGGCTCAAAGGTAGATGCACGCGAAAAAACGTAGTTTATAAAATAACGTGCAACCGCTGTCTTGGAATATTTTATGTCGGTGAAACCAAACGTAGTATCAGGGATAGGTACAATGAGCACTTGGGAGATGCCAGACTTCGAAGAGCATACACACCTTTAGGCGAACACATGATCGACAAACATTATAACATGGAACACAGCGACACTAACACAAACTTCAACGTAGAAATTCTAGCAACAGCCAGGGACAACGCTGATCTAAAGGTCCTCGAATCTCTACACATACGTAATCTACGGCCGCAACTAAACACGCAAACGACGTCTTGGTATATCACTTAAATTACATAAACATAAATTATATTCTATGTATTACGCGTTATATTGGATCTATGTCTATATATGTGCGTGAGTGTATGTATCGATATGTATGTGGACCATCGGCTCGGGCTTCCTCAGAGGATTCTATCTTGACATAGTTTGTTTCTGGTTTGGAGTTTCTTTAAGTGTCTGCACCACTGAGGAGGCTTTTCTGCATTCCACGTGTCTTTTGCACGCTTTTTTTCTCGCGTGCTTTTTTTTTCAATTCCTAAACTTGACATTTTTATATCACTCCTGACGATGGCCCCTGGCCGAAACGTTGAGTACCTAATAAAGTATAATCCTTAACGTTACTTTTGATGTCAACTCAGCACCTCCTGGTATATTGAAGGTCGTATGCTTTCTTTACACGCAATGTCTAAAACCCAGGAGCATCTAAGAGCCATTCTTCGTTGTATTAAACAATATTCGCTACCTTGGAGACAATGCGCACAAGACTTGCTCTTGTTTATGCCTCCGCTTCACTTAACCTAACCTGAGGTGACTTAAATTATAATTATTCATTATTTTTCTTCGATAATTTGTCTACATGCTCATCGTTCCCTGTTTGCTATATTTTGCACGGTTTGTTCATGCAACTGCTTTAGTGTACATCCAAAACCGCATTGAGACAAGGTCGTGACTTGATCTTGACCTGCTCTAACCCTGGAACTGTAATAGACTGGAACACCAATTTTGATACAATATTTGCTCATCAATTGTCAGTAGGTACGCTAAATTGCAGAGCGATATCTTGAGCGTTTCAGAAGTTATCAGAAAACATCAGGTAAGGGGATCTAATTGTTCCCCCCCCGCACTGTGAGAATTAAGTGGATGGTTGATTTTCTTAGACGATGTTGAATCCAATCGTTCCCGTTAAATATGCTAGCTCGCAGTCTCATAATTTATGCCGGCTCACTTGCATCAGCTTAAATAGGGGGATTTTAAGGGTGAAAGAGCCGACTACATCTGAGCCTCTATATACAACAACATTTAGTTATCATGAACATTCTGAAGCTGTCATAGGGCAAAGATGCTGCCTGATCTAAAGGTTAATACGCCAATGTTCACGTGACCTAGTGTCATCAAATATTTGACTCTTCTAATCTACCAAGCTTGGTGAGTCGACTTGCTTAAGCTTGGAGCTTGGTGAGTCGACTTGGGTGAGACTTACTTCACTCGAAGTAGCTCCACACGTAGCGTTGACGCTGATGTCGCTGCCTGGAGCGATGTTGAAGATGCTCGGATATAAAGCCTCGGAATCTGAAAATTGAATCAAATCGGTAAATATCAGTTGTGCGTAGTGCATCAACAAGATTATCTGTGGGTATTCCAATTGCATAGACACATGGTATATGATAATACAACGATCCGAGCAAGCATATTTTAAAATCCTCATACCTGGATTTGTGCAGTGCATATTCATATGACACGTGCACTCTCTACATCCGGCAGATATTCAATTTTTCGGCGACCCGGTGACCCGGTGGGGCAATCTTGTTCAGGCACTTGCTCTCAGGTTCCCCGCACATTGCACACCGCGAGGTTATCCCTACTTCTCAGGCCCGGTGAACAGAGGACTGCTCTGGTGACACCGGGCGAGATCGTGCCCCCAGGGCGTGTCACCCGATCGAAGGATCTATTTAGAGAAGGGTCATGCACGGGTGCCAGATGTCATGCGGGCTGGTCGGTCAGTGTTAATGCTGTGGCACGGCGAACACTCTCCAGTTGCCGCCATCTTCTGGGTAAGAACCGGCCGACGAAAATTCCACCCGAGACCAGACTCGAACCAGGGACCTTCTGTATTCGGAGTGGCCTCACCCATTGTCAGACTGCGCCACCGGGGAGATACGGACAACTTCCAGTGGAAGAACGCAAAACGACAATGACAAATGATTTACAACGAAAGCTAATTCAGCCATGCAAAACTTAAAATCAGCATTTTAAATACCTGCAGTTATGTAGCTTATTTACTCTTCTCAACAAATACAGACAATCACAATAGCTTAAGTCATTATAAATGAAACCAAGTGGAAGAGTCGGGTAGCAATGGTCTCAGGACTTGGCCTCCCAGCGATAGAATACCTCGACGGCCTACGTCATCGCGATTGATTGCGTTCATGGTCGCATAAATCCGAGGATAGGACATTGACAGACTGATCCTCCACAAATATAGAGTAATTGGAGGCGGCAGCCAACTAAAACATCTGTCTGCGACGCTTCAGACTGGACTCGTCGCTGAGCTACATTCCGGCACTATACAAATCCCATTAGTCCCAAAGAGCAACATCCTAAATAAGCGGCCGTCACAATTTTGCCATCACGTCACGTAACAAACGTCGAGTCGCCGAGCGCGAACAGGACCTACGCCGAACCAAATCACTTCCCAATGCACGTGAAGGGAAGGTGTCTGGGTGCTCCGAGTCGGCTGGATGTGTGCCGTGACATTTCAGCGTGCGGCGAGCAGCACGAGTGGGCCAGCATGTCATGTTGTCGCACGAGTGAAATGCGAATCAAGGACATGACGGTGCCGAAAAATGGTGATCTGTGCTTGAACAGGTTTTGAACATTACTAAGCCGAACTGCCCCGTGTACGGCTTTGGAGCCAACGGCCGTACAGTCGGGTGCTGGCGATCTAACTGGCGCTCGAGGTTGGACTAACTGGCGATCTAACTGGCGCTCTAACTGGCCGTACAGTCGGGTGCTGGCGATCTAACTGGCGCTCGAGGTTGGACTAACTGGCGATCTAACTGGCGCTCTAACTGGCCGTACAGTCGGGTGCTGGCGATCGAGGATGGACTCGATCAGAAATCTGCGCGCGTATTCATCATGAGGTCAGCGGTTCATTCTGCTTGCAACATTTCGTTTGTGACGTTCGTCCTTTCAATCGTGAAACATCGCACCTGTGCTCCACATGAAACGCCGCGCAAAGCTGAGAACGCCTTGCTATGCGTTCACATTCCATCAGTCTTAAGTTTGTTAGTTGTGTTAATGGTCAAAGGTTAAGTCACACGCAGACGATGCTGTCTTAACCCTCTAACTTGAAAATAGTTATTGTGCCACAGCGTTAAACTGTACCTGGAAACTGAAGGCGCCCCGGCTTTTTCCTTTCTGTTTCATCCCTAAACGCACCAGACTGCTAGGAATGGTCGCATGACTGATAACTCCCAATTTATTTCCAGACGAATGCTACCTATCTGCATTGACAAACACTAGGTGATTTCGAAAGGGGATAGTTCAGCCATATACGCAAATATATGCATTCAGCACACATGCAAGAAAAAAACGGAAAATCTCTGAACGATTCTCACAGAAACCAACATCGTTCTCAGCATTGATAAATATTTAATTGCGAAAATATGCGCTTAAAGCGATATGGCCTCCATTTCTCAAATAATATTGGGACAGTTTGTCATTGAAGTTTTTCATTCAATTGCCCTGCCCAACAATATGACAACTATGGTTTCCGGGTCAACCAGTGCCTAGAAATGACGATACCAGAGTCGGCATGCTCACGAAGCATCTTATCATGCTGCGTTTGCATATACGCGCTCTGTCAGTTCCTGCAGGCATTTATCGACGGCAGAGTTGGCTAGATCGTCAACATGGGCGGACATTGTAGCGATGCTCGATTACAGCCGCGGCACCACTTCCTACAGCTGCAACACCTGTTCTCTAAAACTACATTGGTTCATTCCGCTTCGCAATACCAACGTGACTGTACTGATAGGTGGCTGGATCCCCGCGTCCGTTGCAAGACTGCTTTCGAGTCGCTTCACGCGCCTGCATAGCCTGCGGTGGGAGGGTCAGTCGGCAACAGGCCCGATAAGGCCGTGTCGATGATTTGCAGCGAGTTAAGCTTTCAACTCAATTTGTGCCGCTGGACTGGAATTTCCAGATCGGCTGGTGGGGTCAGAGTTCACTCGACGAGCTCTGCTCAGAATGCGGCTCTATTCCATTAAGCCACACCAGCAAACGCTTCGATCACATTTTATTTATCTAAATGTTTCCTTTCACACCACGGACTCTGGAAGTCTTTGCTGGGTACAACCCCTATCATCAGTGCGGACAAGTTGATTTCCAGTCAGGCGTCATGGATAAATAATTTGTACAGATAATAACCAATATAAATATGTATAGATAATTGATAAATAAGTAATAAATCACTATATTTAGAGTTCGCTAGCAAAGATGGGAGCGAGCCGCAAATTTTCAGAGCCAATATTCACATATGCCATTGTGTCAAAGAGCCTTCGCCACTTGCTTAGCACATGCTGCATTGCATTGTTCTGTCACATCCGACCCCAGGCTGAACTGTTTGTCTGACACCACAAGACGAGACAAAACAAGCCAAACAAGACAATACGTGTATTGTTGTATGAGCCACATGAGCCCATGAACCTACACACATGCAGAAGAACACAGATAAAGAACTAGACCCGAAACATCGCACTGAATGCTTCATGTGCGATGGCAAAACACACACGAAGTCAACAGACAATACAATGACAAGAGGACTCGACAATAGATCGTACAGAATGAAATATTACCGAAATAGGTGCTTTAAATGTGCACTGAATCAAACATGGTGAGGATATTTGTCTTCACCTTATGACATCAGAATCTCAGTTTGACTTTCCAGTGAATCTTGAGCACTTGGATCAGATAACAGTTCATTGTCAAACAGCACCATTCAAGCTCCAAATTAGAAAAATGAGGAGGTAATTTCCTGAAGAGGAAAATGTCTGTATGCTGAAAACCTAAAGAAAACCCCTTTTTCAACATTGTCCGGGACAATGGCCATGTATGAAGGTCTGCGTCAACGATCCCCTCAGGGCCTGGCTGCCCGTCACATAACCCGCCAGGCCGTCCAGGGTCGGCTGGGGGTCGCCGCTATGACATTACCAGAGGTCGTGCCGGCTGCATTACCGGCGGCCCGATTCACAGTCACGAGTTGCCAGTCAACACGGCGATCCGGAGAGAGCGACCAGCACGCTTACAGTCCGCGCACGCGCCTCCACGTCTGGTGACGTCACGTCACGTCGCGTCACGTCACGATCACGGGCGGCAGCGGGGTCACTGCGGCGTCCTCGGCGAGGAGGCAGCTGACGCAGAGTAGTCGTGGGAGTCGAACCAACCACAACCGGTCACACGTGCAGCCAATGATTAGTTAGCTAAGTGGGCTTTGCGGCACATCAGTTGTCGAGGCCTGTAGCAGCGCATGGGATGCTAACACTTAATCAAAGCCCAGGGCACTCACAACAGGAGTGATAAGTCACCACAGACGAACTGTGGCAACAGGTATCTCACAGGTTACAGGACTGCGCAAGTGATGGGATGGTGGCAAGTCATATAAATGGCCGAAGGCACAAAGGCGTGGCTGAGAACAAGGTGAATCATGTCCCGAAGTCGGGAATTTGTGGCCAAATTATGGGCTGTCTGAGGCCTTACCTTATTGCCTTCATTCCGAACTGAGCACAAAAGTCGCAAATGATACGTCTGGAATTTAACTTCCTAGTCCGAGGGCTGTTAACCCATTCACGGCCTTCCTGCGACACGTGACCTCCGGTTGATTGCACAGGGAGGTCACGTGATTTAGAATGTCACAAGTCACAAGAGGTTACAGTTGCTGGAAGGCCATTGGCTATCAAGTCCCAAGTAGTGCAACCAATTGGAGGGTAACAATCACACGTGAACTGCAGTCTCATGGGGACTTCAGCCGCACGGGGGTCGCAGTTTCCAAGGGGACGACACCCTTACGAAGATCGCACACAGATCCAGCTGAAGTCGGCGGCTGTGCAGCTGAAGCTGCCGGCTGTGCAGCTGAAGCTGCCGGCTGTGCAGCTGAAGCTGCCGGCTGTGCAGCTGAAGCTGCCGGCTGTGCAGCTGAAGCTGCCGGCTGTGCAGCTGAAGCTGCCGGCTGTGCAGCTGAAGCTGCCGGCTGTGCAGCTGAAGCTGCCGGCTGTCCAGCTGAAGCTGCCGGCTGCCAGCTGAAGCTGCCGGCTACCCAGCTGAAGCTGCCGGCTACCCAGCTGAAGCTGCCGGCTGTCCAGCTGAAGCTGCCGGCTGTGCAGCTGAGGCTGCCGGCTGCCCAGCTGAGGCTGCCGGCTGTCCAGCTGAAGCTGCCGGCTGCCCAGCTGAAGCTACCGGCTGGCCAGCTGAAGCTGCCGGCTGGCCAGCTGAAGCCACTCAGTGATACATGCTTGCGTAACGCCGGCACCGACACGCTTGAAGAGCGCCCGAGGAGCGCGGTTCCGGCAGCGTCCAGAAGGCCGGACCATCTGGGCGCGACTCTGGTGGCACGTGATCGAACCTGACAGATCGCCGCCGCTGGTGATGTCGGTGCTGGGCACCCAGCCGGTCCCACATCAGGAAGTGGTCAGGCCTGGCCGGGCGCTGGTGGCCAGCTTGCTGCCAACCGTTCCGCTTTGAGGGCGAACGGAGTGCAGACGATCACTCGCCGTCCCGTTAAGGAGTTGAGCTATTCCAGCATCTGCCGACATTCCGGTCCAAAATCGTGATTAGTTTTTTTTCTGGTGATGCCAAAGTTGTTTCGGTTTCTCCGCGTCACATCTGTGCCGTCGGTACCGTTAGATCTGTCGGTGCCGTCAGCTTCGTCGGCATCGACGCCACTGAAGCCACAGCGCTAGACGGCCAACTCAAAACCACTCAGTCTTGGGGTGTCACGGTCGGTGACGCTGTGTCTACACCCGCGTCGGAGAGCTATCGGGCGCGTGCGGCGCTGGTACAAGTCCAGCACAGACGGGAGGACGCGTCGGTGCATTAGGAGGCGCTGCACAGTGTTTTTTTTCTGGTCTGTTATTTGGCCATCAGCGCTCGGGAACGTGTCGACTGCAAGACCATTCAAGTCGAGTCGCTCCGTTATTTCACTTACCGACCGCATCACCGGATGTGCATAACATGGAGAAGCAAATGCGCATACAGAACCTTGGACGCTAATCGAAACTGCCCGAAGTTGGAACAACAACTGGCGACCATTGGCGAGATGGTGCAGGTGCACTGTGTGGCACGAGTGTAGGTTCCATTTGTACCGCAGGGTGAGTTAGAGTCGAGTTGGATTTCAGTTGGATCTCAGTATCGCGCTGTCTGTGTGATTGTGGCGCGGCGCAAAGGCAAAGCAATGTATCAGTTACGCAAGCTGCTTCACGAGACGGCCGGTGTCCAGGCTTGACCCACTTCGTGGCAACAACCACGCACCGGCTCCACCTCCCGACTTGGCTCCAGCGATGCACTCTCGCCGGCGCTATCAGCCGGGCCCAAGTGCCGAACGGTGTATCCACTAACGTCAGCCTGTTTCTGTGCATGTACCGCCGGCGCTCTTCCAGACAGACAACGCAGAGCCCAGCATTTTCGCACCGTCGCCGCACCTGTGCCGTCCTGTGATCGCGAGCGGCATCGCCGCCCCAATCTTCCCGCATCATTGCACTGCCAGCCGGTGGCAATCCAGTGCCCACTCACAGTCAGCTCGCCCATTGTTGTTGCAATCGGTCAGCGATCGGTAAAAAGTCGCCCGGGCGCGGCGGCCGGCCGAAGTGAGGCCCTGTCGGCCGTGGCGCTCCCAGTGTACACTGTACACCGGCCGGGTCGCGGGGTGACGGGCCGAACGCCGCTCACCTGTGCGCCGCGACCCGCCGTCTCGGGGGCGCGCGCGCCGGCCGACCCCCGCCGCGAATGCGCGGAATGGCCGGTCCTCAAACGGACCGCCCGCGCCGGCCGACGCCGCCGGCCGGATTCCTGCGCTGGCCCGGCGCCGGCTCCCGTTGTGGCCGGGACGTGTGCGACCGGCGGCCGCGATCGAAACGCAGCCGAGCTGTCGGCATCGAGGAAAGTGAAGGTGCCGGCGCGGGCGGCAGCGGCACCAGCGCGGCGGACGGAGGTGCCGGTCACTGCACCGGTGGCGTCCGCACCACTCGGCCGGCGGCGGCCGCACCCACAGGCGGCGGCAGTAAAACGGCGCTGCGCTCGGTCGGGCCGCGCCGCACTGGTCGAGCCGATTTTAAATCCGGTTCTGTCCGCCGGACTGCTTCCGCCTGGTTTGGAGGGAGGCGCTTCCAAGCGGCCCGAGAGGAACCGGACTGCCGATAACATCAGTGTTCGCCATGTTTCCTGGTATCTGATCTGGGTATCAAAGTCGGTGCTAGCATCGACCGTGCTCTTCATTCAGATGACACCGAGAATGTAATGGAATCAGTCCCAGCCACGCTGGTAACAATAGTAAACAGATGTGATCGGCAGGGTTTTATGACGATAGATGGGGCGCAACGCCGACTACGAATATGTTTGATCAGCTTCACAAACAACGCTTACTTGAAACGAGAATGCTATCGGGTTTCAATTTTTAGCGGCCTGACAACTTCCATCTCATACGGTCAAGCACATGTGCATACAGTCGCATAGTTTCAGAACTGCTCGAGTAATTCCCGTATGCCGCGCGCACACCAATATAGGTGGGCCGTGGGCAGAGGAGCAACTGAGCAGACCCACACCGGAGTTCCCGCCATTCAACTGGGAGCTCCGCCACGCATGCTAAGCAGGTGATCCGCGGGGGAGTTCCAGCCCTTCAGCTGGCAATTTTCCGAGCATGCTGAGCAGGTGACCCGCCGAGGAGTTCCTGCACTTCAGCTGTCTTAGCCGGAAACTCTGCCGCGTATGCTGAGCTGGTGACCCGCCGAAGGGTTCCTGCCTCTCAACTGGTAGCTCTGCCACGTAAGCTGAGCTGGCGGTCCGCCGACGCATGACCCACGCAGAGCCTAAACCAGTCCAGAAGAGCCCCTATAAATCAGACGGGCGTCGTCAAGGAAACCCTGAAGCGCCGACTACACGAGTCGCTGTGGGCTATCCACGCCGGAGTTGTGCTCGGACACTCTGTCCACCTGCCGGAGACGTTCACTGGCCACCTGCGGCAGCGGCCGGCCGCCACCCTGGCCACCTGCGGCTGCACCTAGCGGGACCGCACGATCGCACCCAACTCCGTTGCCGGCCGTCCCTGACCGCCGGCCTCGAGAGGGCGGGTACACTCGAGGGGGCGTGCACACACTCGAGAGGGCGTGTGCTGTGGCACACGTGTCGCATGCGGCTCATGCGGCTCATGCGGCTCATGCGGCTCATGCGGCTCATGCGGCGCGTCTGCTGTCCTTCGGGAGCACAGGTGTGTCGCGCAACGTGGCCAGACGAGTGTGAGTGCGACCCCCGGCGGTGCGCGAGACGGACCCGCGCGCCGGCCAGGCGGGCCGGGTTCGAAGACCGTGTGTGCACGCGTGCACATGTGCACGCACCGGTGTTGATGGCGGCGCCGTGTGCACGGCCTGCTGCATAGGTGAAGAGTGTCTGGTGGGTGAAGTGGCTGGTGGGTGAAGAGTGTCTGGTGTGTGAAGTGTGTCTGGAGTGTGAAGAGTCTGGTGTGTGAAGAGAATCTGGCGTATGAAGAGAATATGGTGTGTGAGGAGTATGTTGGGTGAATAGAGTCTGTTGGGTGAAGAGAGTCGGATGGGTGAGGAGAGTCTGATGGGTGAGGAGAGTCTGATGGGTGAGGAGTATCTGGTGTGTGAAGAGTATCTGTTGGGTGAAGAGCACATGGTGTGTGAAAAGTGTCCGGTGTGTGAGGAGTGTCTAGTGTGTGAGGAGTGTCTGGTGTGTGAGGAGTGTCTGGTGTGTAAAGAGTGTCTGTTGGGTGAAGAGCACTTCGTATGTGAAGAGTGTCTGGTGTGTGAAGAGTGGGTGATGTGTGAAGCGGGTCCGGTGTGTGAAGCGGGTCCGGTGTGTGAAGAGTGTCCGGTGTGTGAAGAGTGGACGCGGTCAACTCCACGCGGTGGCGGTGGCCAGATGTGATGAGATACACCGGCGCCGCCGCTGAGACACCCGCCCGACTGTTCCAGTACGTCAGTCAAGGCAGTCACACCAGTCAGCCAGTCCGGTCAGCTACACCAGTCAGCCAGTCCGGTCAGCTACACCAGTCAGCCAGTCCGGTCAGCTACACCAGTCAGCCAGTCCGGTCAGTCACACCAGTCGACCACAAGCTTGCTCAGTCCTGTCGGTTCGACAAGGTGGCTCGACCTGTCCCGGCAGCAAGTTCGTGACGCTCGAGTCATATCAAAAGCACGCTAAGTCGACTGGCCAGAGTGGTCTGTCAGATGTGTCCCGGTCTGTCAGGTGTGGCATAACAGCCACGCCAGTTGGCAGAACATGGAGGCGGATCAAACGAGCAAGGCACATGGTTCGGAGAGGCAGACATTTTTGTTCCATGAAGTTTTTTTTCGAAACGCTCAAATGCGAAGAACATGTTGAGGTTGGAAAACATTGAAAACTGACACTTTTTTTGCATCATTGGGACTATGACCTAATATCTTACGAAATTATGATAATCTGGTTGGCCGTGGATGCTTGGAAAATGAGATCGGTTTTGTGAAGCACAGCGTGTGTGACTAATGCTGCGGCAGTTGGAGGTGGCCTACAAATTTGATCAACATCCCGAGCGCATGTATGTGCAGGTCAGATGTGCTGCCCACTTCCCGATGCGTGGGGGAATGTAGCGGCGCGGCGATCAGTTTGCTGTATAGGACAAATCCAAAGGAAGACTTTACAACACACTAGGAGACGACATTTCAGTAGACGGTCCCGCATTATGGAAAGATTTATGTGACATACGTACGGAGAGATTTATCGGGGAAAGATTTACCTGGCGTAAGGCCGCTCAAGAGGAATGAGGTCGCATGGGATCCCCACACGCTTCGAAATGCTTTTGTGTGTTGGTGAATAGTTCGAGAGTGTGACGCACCGACCGCCGCCTGATTGGTCGCAGCCTTTTTCTCCACCGGTGCTGTTGAGGGAGGAACTCAACCAACTGGAACTGCCCGATTGTATCGGCTTGGAGGTAGTCAACTTGCGCACCGGAAATCGCAAACACGGAATCTGGAATATATAGAACCAACCACACACTACCTGACTGGGCCATTGGTTGCTTATCTAACTTGTGGTGCTTGTGCCGATTGTCATCTGCAATATGATACAGTGGGAATATATATATATATATATATATATATATATATATATATATATATATATATATATATATATCGTATCTTACCATTCACGTCTTCACTTTCATTGATGTTGCAGTTGTGCCTTACAACATGCACCAGATTATTCAGTTATATTTTACATTATAGCAAAGGCCAACATGGCTACGCGAATACATGAGGTGAGGCTGTACTACTTTATACGCCGGCGGGTCATGTGCATTCCGGACTGAACAGTTATGGTCCATGCTCTAAATTGAATCATAGTGATGATCGCAGCATCTAACAAGGAATTCGCTCCGAAATGCTATGTCGCAAGATAAGGGGTGTCCCTCTGTATGGTTTTGTGTGGACCATTTCCCCCTCAGTAGTATATTTTGCACAATGTCTTCTGCATTGAACTTCAGATTCCACGAAGGCGTTCACCAATGCGGGGAAGTCATATGGCTAAATAGCCATAAAGTACATAATCCCCCAATCGGTTTCATGAACTGTCGTCGGTGCCACACACGCGCCACCATCTCCAAAGTGACTCGGCGTTACAAACCCAACGGGTATTCCTGGAGGACATGGCAGAGTCACACCGCCGCCCCCCCTCCCAGCCCCTACTCGGCGCCAGTGTCACGTACACGACCCACTGGGACAAACAGCCGGCGGCCGTGTCGCCAAGTGGCGGCAGTCGGGCCTGGCACGTGCAGTGGGCACCTGGCACGGCCGGGCAGATCAGTGTCGACGCCGTGCCACCGTGCGGGGTCGTGTTGCACACTACACGGTCGACAGACGCACGGCAGTAGGTGCGGGGCTCGAGGCCGGGAAGCCCGGGGAGGCGGGGCCCGGGCTGTAGACGTGATTGGCTGAGGAATACGGGGTCGTGTTGCACACTACACGGTCGACAGACGCACGGCAGTAGGTGCGGGGCTCGGGGCCCGGGAAGCCCGGGGAGGCGGGGCCCGGGCTGTAGACGTGATTGGCTGAGGAATACGGGGTCGTGTTGCACACTACACGGTCGACAGACGCACGGCAGTAGGTGCGGGGCTCGAGGCCCGGGAAGCCCGGGGAGGCGGGGCCCGGGCTGTAGACGTGATTGGCTGAGGAATACGGGGTCGTGTTGCACACTACACGGTCGACAGACGCACGGCAGTAGGTGCGGGGCTCGAGGCCCGGGAAGCCCGGGGAGGCGGGGCCCGGGCTGTAGACGTGATTGGCTGAGGAATACGGGGTCGTGTTGCACACTACACGGTCAACAGACGCACGGCAGTAGGTGCGGGGCTCGAGGCCCGGGAAGCTCGGGGAGGCGGGGCCCGGGCTGTAGACGTGATTGGCTGAGGAATACGGGGTCGTGTTGCACACTACACGGTCCACAGACGCACGGCAGTAGGTGCGGGGCTCGAGGCCCGGGAAGCCCGGGGAGGCGGGGCCCGGGCTGTAGACGTGATTGGCTGAGGAATATGCAGCACTGACAACCAGTTCGGCTTAACGATAGACCACAAGCGGTACCAGCTCTGTTCGTGGTGGTGGTTGTTGGCTTTACGACACGTCGACCGTTGAGTCATGCAGCGTCGCCAATCTCTCACGCCGATCGGTCGCGGGCGAAGAGTAGCGACAGGTGAGACTCGAACCCACATTCTTTCCATTGCGATACGGGCAACTTACCCCTAGACTACACGTCCCCCAGCTCTGTTCGTGTATGAATCGAACAGAATACTGTTCAGATCTAGCATGGGTTTCCCACCGTTGTCCGGCTTGAGAATCATGTATGGCAGCCGTTCGTGAAGTGTGGCCAGTGACGCCACCATTCCAGTGGGGATGTTGCCAAGCAGCTGTGCTCATGCTGTACGTTGCTTGTGCTGCGAGCTGCTTTGTGGTTGTGAAAAGCGCGGACTGTCCAGACGTGTTCGTGCCGCGTCTTGACGTGACCTCGACAGGATCATCACTGGGTGTGCAGATGTTGTTGCAAGCATCTTAGCCGGGGTGCATTGTAGCTCACGCTATTGCACTTCAGCTGCCAAGGCTACTTCCCCTTCAGTCAATCCCCCCACCCCCACCCCATCGAATTTTTGCACGAGTTTTGTCACCGCTCTCGTGCGTAAGCCGCTCAGAGCGCATCTCCCCGCATCTTGGTCAACAATTATTTCTCCTGTGGCCAAAGTGGCCACCTGAAGCTGAATTCGTGACGCCCACAGAAACATCGTCTTTGCTCTTTCCCGCGGTGATTCATGCTTCCTTGAACAGGGGAACCGGTTGCAAATAACCAGGAAGCCACACTGGTCCATTTTGACCAGAGCGATCCCGCTCCAACTTGGATGGTGACCGGCATGTGTCCGCCCAACTTCTGGGCGAGTGTTGGGCGGAGCCGACCGAAACGATGCCAAACCTGGTCGAATGAGGCCCGGTCTCGATTGACCGTGCGCGACGGCCGACTGGGGCCCGACCTGGCCGGCCGAAGGAGTGCTCGGGGTCAGACCAGCGTCGGTCGGGAGACAGTCGGGAGACAGTCGGCAGACAGTCGGGAGACAGTCGGGAGGCAGTCAGGAGACAGTCGGGAGGAAGTCGGGAGGCAGTCGGGAGGCAGTCGGGAGACAGTCGGGAGACAGTCGGGAGACAGTCGGGAGACAGTCGGGAGACAGTCGGGAGACAGTCGGGAGACAGTCGGGAGACAGTCGGGAGACAGTCGGGAGACAGTCGGGAGACAGTCGGGAGACAGTCGGGAGGCAGTCGGGAGGCAGTCGGGAGGCAGTCGGGAGGCAGTCGGGAGGCAGTCGGGAGGCAGTCGGGAGGCAGTCGGGAGACAGTCGGGAGACAGTCGGGAGACAGTCGGGAGACAGTCGGGAGACAGTCGGGAGACAGTCGGGAGACTGGTGTGCCCCCTCCCCTCCCGTGGGCGGCAGGGGGGGGCCGCAACAGCACCCGGCACCACTGGATAGCCTACATGCAGCGGCTGTGATGCACCGCACACCACAGCCGAATTGTTGGACTCTTCACAGCCGGCGGCTCGGCCTTTTCAAAGCATAATTTTAGTCCGAATTCCTGGTGGGGTGGGTGGCTTCATGGACCAGGGCACTATGCCGAGCAGAGACTGTTGCGTGAACCCTGGCCCTACCACCTGTTTCGGGAATTCCAGTTTCAACGGTAGAATTTACACAGAGTTTGCAGTTCGTGCATTGACGTGCCGTCAATGCACCGACACTGGTGCCGCGTCCCCGGCCTTATCGGGCCAGTTGCCAACTGGCCCTCCAAATCGGGGGCTATGTGGGGCGTGAAGCGACTCGAATCCTGTCTTGTCAGGACTGGAGGGTTAATGCGGGCCAACGTCCTAAACAACTAAGCTATCGAGGCGGCAAACGGCACACACAGCACACCGCACGGTCGTGAGACAGCCTCTGTACAGGGAAGCTGTGCCTACAGCACATAGCGTACAGCACGACCGTGAAACAGACTCTGCACAGGGCAGCTGTTCCCACATCGCACAGCAAGATCGTGAAATAGCCTCTGTACAGGGGAAGCTGTGCCTACGGCACATATCGTACAGCACGATCGTGAGACAGCCTCTGTACAGGGAAGCCGTGTCTATAGCACACATCGCATAGCACGACCGTGAAAGAAAGCCTCGCATAGAAAGCCTCTATACAGGGAAGCTGTGCCAACAGCGTACAACACGACCACGAGGCAGCCTCTGTACAGAGAAGCTGTGCCTATGGCGCACAGCACGACCGTGAGACAACCTCTGTACAGGGAAGCTGTGCCTACAGCACACATCACACAGCACGACTGTGAGACATCCTCTGTACAGGGAAGCTGTGCCTACAGCACACATCGCACAGCACGACTGTAATATATCCTCTGTACAGGAAAGCTGTGCCTACGGCACACATCGCACAGCACGACCGTGAGACATCCTCTGTACAGGAAAGCTCTGCCTGCGACACACATCACACAGCACGACTGTGAGACATCCTCTGTACAGGGAAGCTCTGCCTACGACACACATCACACAGCACGACTATGAGACATCCTCTGTACAGGGAAGATGTGCCTATGGCACACATCGCACAGCACGACCGTAAGACGGCCTCTACACAGGGCAGCTGTGCATACAGGGCACACAACAGCCATCTGATATCCTCACACAGCACGGCTGTTTCTACAGCACACTTCGCGACTGTCAGTCTCCGTCCTGGGCAGCTGTTTCTGCAGCACACAGCTCGACTGTTCGATGGTCCATTCAGAGACAACCGTGAGGCCGTCGCTGGCCTCTGCAAACTCAGCTGTGTGCACAGCACACAGCGCGGGTGTCCGCCGGGCTCCGCACACAGCGCAGCCGTCTCTGCGGCACGCTGTGCACTCAGCCGAACCTGGACACACGTCCTGCACCAAAGCGAGACAACGCCCTGTTGGCAGGGCGGCACCGTTCAGGTCACCGTCGGCCGTGCGGTCTGGTGGGCGGCGCGGCCGGGCACCCGCCGGCGGCAGCTGGCAGACCTGTGCAGGTGTCGGTGGGCGGCTGCGTCACTGCTCTCGACTACTCCGAGTGGGGCCGCCACTCCGGAGGCTGGACTCCGACGCGAGCCCCGCAACTAGGGATCGCAACTGGGACTTGGGATCGGAACTGCGAGTGGCAGCCAGCACCGGGACTCGGCCTGGACAGTCGCAGCCATGACTCCGCACGGACTCGCGACGTGGAACTCGCGAGAAAGTCCACGCTTCAGGTGTCAGGGCGTGTCTGAGCTCAGAGTTCAGATCAGCCCAGCTGGCAGCCAACTTGGCGCCGTGCCAATATCCGTGTCCAACCCACGCGATGCGTCCACGAGTGAGTTCCAAGGCTTTGAACCATCAGATGCTGAGGCGCTCACACACAACAGGAAAGAAGCGGCTAATGAGGTACATCTGACGTGACGTCACGCCCGATTGAACGGCTCAACGTCTAGTTCTGCTAATCAAGACAAAGGAGATACTCACCCACTCCAGTTTAGATGAGGAAGTTAGAAATTAAACCAATGAATTCAGATATATCGCAGGTCCTTCGAGCGTTATAAATCAGCCATATCAACAAGCAACTTTGTCAGATTTCAGAAACAGCGATCGATTCACTTGATCCGGAAAGATTCCTGAACGATGTCACGAGATCTACCGATTTACCAAAATAATATAGGAAGGTCACATTCACCTACCGACGCCCTGCGTAATACTCTGAAGACAACATACAAGCTGAATGGATATCGCGCTGATGGATATGTATATTAGCATATCGCATGGAGTAGCAATAATTGTCCCGGTAGAAATGCTTGATGCAATCCTCTCACCATAACACATGATTATCTAGGCTATTATCTATCTAGGCTATTATCTATATATCTATCTATCTATCTATCTAGGCTATTATCTAGGCTGAACCTTGGTGTTTGACCATCTAATGTCCTAGTGCTGATTTGAAAGTGTTCAAAGTTTCAGCTAGACATAGGTATTCCTCCGCACGCATTTGTGGAAAACCCAATACGGTCGCGCCGATCGTGCCCCAGCCGATCGTGGATCTAAGTTAAGTAGCTGCAGGACAATGTCGTGTGGGACTAATGTGCCTGAGAGCAGGAGTGAGTGCGACGCAGTGGGGTGCCGCGTGGGACTAACGTTCCTCTGAGAGCAGGAGTGGGTGCGACGCAGTGCGTTGTCGTGTGCCTGAGAGCAGGAGTGGGTGTGGTGCGGTGAGGTGTCGTGTGTGACTAATGTGCCTGAGATCAACAGGAGTGGGTGTGGTGCGGTGAGGTGTCGTGTGGGACTAATGTGCCCGAGATCAACAGGAGTAGGTGTGGTGCGGTGAGGTGTCGTGTGTGACTAATGTGCCTGACATCAGCAGGAGTGGGCGCGTCACAGGAGGCGCCGCGGGAGACGCGCTGCTGACGGGGCAGTGGGTGGAACTCCAACAGCACACCGTGCAGCCGTCTCCGCGTCGTCGTCCAGCCGAGAGCCGAGGCGGAACATGTTGAGCAGCTGGTCATCTGCGAGCGGCGCGCGGTTCGCCGCGTGCTGCAGCGGGAACTCCGGTGGCCGCGCGTTATTAAAGACGCCGACAGTGATTACGCAAGTTAAACTCTGTGTTCACTTGTGCACCTGAGCAAGACCGCAGACCACCAGCGTGTTCAGGCGTGATTATCGTAATGGTAATGGGAACATTGTGGTGATAAATAGTAGCATGGTAATGGTAATAATAACATGATAATTGTAGCATGGCAATGATAGCATGGTGATCGCAATATGGTAATGGAAACATGGTAAGGGGCACGGTAATGCTAAGTAGTAATTGTGATGTCGTAATGGTAGCATAGCGATGCTAGCATGGTAAAGGAATGGTAACATGATTACATGGCGGCATGACAATAGTAACATGGTAACGGTATGGTAGTATGATAACATGGCGATATGGTAATGGTAATGGTAACATGGCAACCGTATGTCGTGCTGGAGCTCCGTTTTCTGCGTAAAGCGTGTCGATGCTGGGACGCAGAGTAGGTGTTCCAGTAAGAAGAATCAGTAAGACGCGCCAGTAAGACGCGTCAGTAAGATGCGCCAGGAAGATGCGTCAGTAAGATGCGTCAGTAAGATGCGTCAGTACGATGCGTCAGTAAGATGAGTCAGTAAGATGCGTCAGTAAGATGCGTCAGTAAGATGCGTCAGTAAGATGCGTCAGTAAGATGCGTCAGTAAGATGCGTCAGTAAGATGCGTCAGTAAGATGCGTCAGTAAGATACGTCAGTAAGATACGCCATAAGAGGTGCTGGACATTGCACGTCAGTGAGAGCAAGGAGTCTGTCACGGGGCCCCGTGCTGCAGGCACAATACCCGTGCTGGGACACCCTACCACACCTCCACAGGAAACATGTTGGCTAATTGTGTTGTGCCTGTGCTACAAGCATGCTGTGTTTGTAAAGAGCACGGCCGGCGACACGCTGGAACTCACGTGCAGCTGACTGACATTTGACAATTTGGTGGCTGAACCGTCACATGCCGGCTAGCCGTGAATATACGCCCTTTGATAGAATGCCGCGACTATTCGAATGCACAAATCTCTGTCGATAAACGTTGCCGAGAGGGAGGTCGCCAGTGGCCGTCTGCCGCATAACTTGAATATAATGCATGCCAAGATGCATTCAAGGGATTAACTGCGTCATCGTCTTCATTCACAGTGCAAATTTATGGAAATATGTGTGCCAAACCACACAATGCACTTTAGTTAATTATCGGGTATCAGATCGTGTTGTGGTAGCGAACATGGCAGCAGAGTAGTTCTCGCCTCCCACCTCTGCTCCAGGCATGTGTGCGCACTCAGTCACGCAATGCATCTTTTGGCGTCAAACATATGGCATCAACCGGCATCTGTTTGTGAACTTTCAGGCCTGTTAATACAATAACGGCACCCAGCACCTTCAAAAGGACGCACAAAATGTTGCAATTAAACGCCAGGGTGTGATTTTTTTAACGCAACAGGATTACCTTCGGCTTCCACTGGATCAACGCCATGGTCCGACAACGTATCTAGCCTTTGTTTATTTGTTGTTACACTACACGAAAGCCGCGATTCACCATGTGTTAGGATCGTAGGGTATGACGCATTAAATAGTGGAAGTCATTTTAACCTTTCAATTATTCGACATTGTTCGATTTTGTCACACAGACAGCTATGGCATCTAACATGTTAATCACGCGTCTTATTGTAATCTAACACCACCATCTCGCATCACATGCTTGGCGTAATAACGGGGGAAGGATGGCTGACACTCCCCCACCCCACCCCCCACCCCAGGTTTACTAAGTTGCAACAATTATCTATCTTAACGCGAGCTAAAGCGAGAGAACCGATCTACTTGTTTTTCAAGCGTGCGGCGCTGCATAGGAAGATAAGCGACACCAAAATGACTTTCCCGGTTTTGTGAGCACCACGTGCACGGTTACGTGCATGGCTGACGTTGTCAAACATCGAGCAAGACAGTGTGCCGATAGCACCGTCTCGCGAACACTGCTATTTCTCGTCCCCACCGTCTCACGAACACTGCTATTTCTCGTCCACACTGTCTGACGAACACTGCTACTTCTCGTCTCCACTGTCTCACGAACACTGCTATTTCTCGTCACCACCGTCTCACGAACACTGCTACTTCTCGTCTCCACTGTCTCACGAACACTGCTACTTCTCGTCTCCACTGTCTCACGAACACTGCTATTTATCGTCCCCACCGTCTCACGAACACTGATATTTCTCGTCTCCACCGTCTCACGAACACTGCTATTTCTCGTCCCAACTGTCTCACGAACACTGCTATTTCTCGTCCCCACGGTATCATGAACAGTGTTATTTCTCGTTCCCACCGTCTGACGTAAGCCGTTGTTTCTCGTTCCCACCGTATCACGGACGCTGCGATTTCTCGTCTCCACATTCGCAGTTGGCTCGAATGAAGCTAGCCAGTGTGGCTAACTTCTGGTGACTGTTGACATTTACATACGGGGAATTAAGCATCATGTGAAAAAAACTGGAAAATATAATGCATAGGTGGCCCTAGACACAGTAGTTCCTAATGCCCCACGAAATTGCTACAAACATATGCGTACGGCCGCCAGGGGAAGATGCTGTACAAGCTAAAATAAATTCGAAAGGGTCGTCACGTTAATGGGCACCGGGCCTGGAACAGGTGTGTAAGTGGACTTAAGATGGCTTCAAGGTGAGTTCACTCAGGAAATGTAGCATGGACCTAGGAACTGTGGGGGGGGGGGCAGTGAATGCACCCCCCCCCCTCCCCAGACACTTTGGATGACTACAACATTGACCCGACGGATGCTACATGGAAAGAAATGGATGCTACATAGAAAGATACCGCCTACCCCAAATTTGAGACAGTTTCTACCTAGGCTTAATTCTAGATGTCGCAGCGTCTGGGACATATCCCTGTGCTGCCTGGCGAACCCCTTTGTCCAGGCTCGTCAAGGAGGCGCGTTGAAATTGTGCTAAGGGTACTTCTTCAGTGCGTGCTAATGATGTTCCCAGGATCGCTTTGACAATCGCTGTCACGTGCACACAGGATATTTCCGTCGGTCCGATGACCGGGCCACTGTCGGATAACGTAAAGATCAAAATCGCATTCGGAGTCGGCACGACCCCAGAATATCGCGACAACATCGCATAGCCGGCACGCACGTCCATCAGCTAAGGCAAGAGACACGAGCGCGGGAACTCATTGTCACCGGCTTTCTGTGAAACAGAATGCGCTGTGATAGTTTCTATGGTCAAGTCCATGGTTGAACTGATTTCAACTGGACACCAAAGAGATCGCTCAGCTCAGCTGCTCGGTCAGCTCAATTTCCACTAGGTCTTATTAGCTGGGAATTAAATTATCGACATTCATATTATATATATATATATATCAGTTTTGATATCGTATATCAATCACAGTTTTGAATCTCCGTAACGGTAGACATCTACCATCGTCTGATCCCTGGATAACGGGGTCAATCAAATTCCATCACGTACAGCACGCAAGCGTGGCCGTCCGTTCTCCAGCGTGGACACATCCCACCACCGTCGCATTTGAAACCCCCTGGCCCCGACCCGACCGATTTGTGATCCTCTGGCGAAGCCGCCGCCTCCGCACACTCTTCGCACGGACAAAAACGCGAGCTTTTGTTCCAGTTGCCCTGCAGCTGCGAGCATCGTTGATACCTAGCTGGCAGCCGCTGTGGAGTGGAGCGTGACGGCATGGCAGACAGGCGGCAACACCAGGAGACTCTCAGATGTCATAGACGAGATGCAGGCGTAGCACCTAGCACGCACTGTTCACTTGCTCCGTGCGCCCATTACATTTGTTTACTCCGTACATTTCCATTACATTTACGCACGTGGTATCTTTCACACTCTCGCTCCCTCTCTCCCTCTCTCCCTCTCTCCCTGGCTCTCTGGCTCTTCCTTATATATATATATATATATATATATATATATATATATATATATATATATATATATATCAAAGTGAATGTTTTGAGCAGTGACCCACCACTTATTCAATGTGATGTGTGTGGCATGCGGAAGAGTACGTTTTAGTGTATGAACGTAGACATGCCGCAGTTCTAGACATACTTGGTACAGTTCTTATCAGACATTTCATATGCACTCCTATTCGCCTATCATACATTTAAGATTGAATCAATGAAAAGGTCATACTAGAATCCGCAATTAAAAACGAACGTTTCGAGCATTTCCTTGGTTGAATTTGTGTAATCACGAGAAACATCACAGCAGACGGCCGACGATTGCAGAGGAAAATGGGCAGTATAATTCACGTGAATCCAAGCATGTCAAAGGTGTGACCGACTTCGGACCACCAGCTGTCGCACGAAACGGGCCGTACACACGAAGCTGGCTGGCTCGGAGGTCAGGACTTCCATGGGTGGAGACTTCGGGCGGGGTCCGGACAGCCCTGCCCTCCCTCGTTTGGCACCCTGTTAATGCTAATTTGTACTTTTTCCTATTCAATCAGACAATTTTCAGACCCGACCCCCCCCCCCCATGACTGCCACTGATTTGGTGAGAGGTCTCCAGGCTTTGCTGTAGCATACACTGCGCATTTCGATCTGGTACCTCCGAGGTGCGCACGGTCTGGTACCTCTGAGGTGCGCACGGTCTGGTACCTCCGAGGTGCGCACGGTCTGGTACCTCCGAGGTGCGCACGGCGCACAGCGCGCCTCTCAATCTCGCACTGTATGACCGGACTCCACGTTCTCCAGGTTCACCGGGAGAACATCATCTAAGTGCAGGGAGGGCACGGGATTGGGTATATGTGAAGTTGGTTTGCTTACAGGAAATGCCTGATGACTAATGCTAAACATTGTCCACTAATGCTAATATTGGAGACAAATGTTAATTGTGTATTAATGCTAAATATTGTGGACTAATGCTAAATATTGTGCAATAATGCTGACTATTGTGTACTAATGCTAAATATTGTGGGCTAATGCTAAAATATCGTGGGGTAATGCTAAACATTTTGGGGTAATGCTAAATATTGTAGACAAATGATAAATATTGTGAACTAATGCTACTATATTGTGGGGTAATAAATATTGTGGACTGATGCGAAATACTGTGGACTGATGAGAAATACTGTGGACTGATGAGAAATACTGTGGACTGATGAGAAATACTGTGGACTGATGCGAAATATTGTGGACTGATGCGAAATACTGTGGACTGATGCGAAGCATTGTGCACCAATGCTAAGTATTGTAGAGTAATGCAGCTCGCAGAGTCTCAGTGCCGCCGTGGTTTCGCCGCCCACATTCAGGCTTATACCATTCCAGGACAAACGGTAATCTAGAAACGAACGATCGCACATCCCTCTCCCATCGCAACTCGTGACCAGCAGGGTGCCTCCCGACAGAGCTCTCTTTGTACACCAACATGACTGAGTAGGCAAAACTGAAAATCCCGGCTGATGCGGGGTCGGCAAGCTCACACTTTGCCGAACAGGTCCCACCACTCGTGTTATCACAGTGGTCTAGGAGAGAAGTGGTTGGCTGATAAGTGACCAGGAAATTGTTAATAAATGCTTCGGGGAAAGACTCAAAGTTGTCTGCGCCTGTGAATAAGAATCAAATTGTTCCCTGCGCCGCTCGCTTCATAACACTACGATATATGCATAGAGCTGCTGAAACTCGCCACGAATGACACGCCTCGATCCCTCCCCGTGCCGAATCACACAGTGTCCGGCAGTTCAGAATCACACGACGTACCGGTGCCGGCGGTGGCCGCGCGGGCCGGGGCGACCGCCGATCCCACCAGCAGCAGCAGCAGGACGAGCCAGGCGCGAGCCATCGCGTGGCGACAACAAGCGCCGCACTTCTCAGCGCCGTCGCACGCGGAGCACACGGGAGCACACGCGGAGCACACGGAGCACCGCTGCGGCGGACTCGGCGCGAGGCGGCCGCGGTCGGGCGGGTCGCGGCGACCACTGGCGGCGCGGCCGCCGTGCATGCTGACCTCTCTGGCCGCGGCGCCGCCCCGACCGCCGCCGGCCACCACTCTCACCTGCCGGCGCACACCGGGACAGCGCGCCGCACAGAGCGCCACGCTCCGAGCGCCGCTGACCAAAACGGGCCGGCGCACGCCGAGGCCGGCTTTGTTCGCTGGAGAGGACAACGGACAACGGACAGCGGGATGGCTGGCCTTGTATCGGACCCTCGCGCTACCTGCCTGGACGGCTCGGCTGGAGACGACACAGAGAAGGCACATGATCCCTCGATTCGACGACCTCTGTTGGTACTCTGTGCCAACTTGAAACTGACTCAAGTGGGAGTAGAACGTACCGTCTTGTAGCTCAAAGAACTGGTATATGGTAAAGCGTACATACTTGGCCAGGCCGACATAATACCTCGTCACTATGAAATCGCGCTGAGCTGGGTGCTTTTAATCGAATGTAGTTGAGGAATGTTTCATTGAATGCTTAGTACAATTTGCTCACGGGTATCTCAGCTGATTACTGCGCCGTGTCAATTTTTCTTGATTGGCTGCTGATTTCGCAGGTTTTTTTCGTGGGACCACACCCGTCGCTCTTTTCTCCCTTTCGTTTATATGGGGGTGACACTCATCACATGGTTTTTCGTCGGCCTACTTCCGTTCCTTGCGTTTCTGTGTGTTATTTGTGTTCGTGTAGTTCTCATTAGGTAGGGCTTTTCACCACGAAGTGGAAAATTGTGAAAAGATGTTGACCTCAGCTCGCCACCGGGCTCCGAATCGGAATTTCCTCCACTGACCACGCCTGCTGACCATCGCTGTACTCCGGACTTTGCACATGATGCTCCATCTCTCGATATAACCTTTGATGACCAGCGCCGACCTATTCCTTTGGATGACTCCATGGAAGCCATCTGTGCCTCACCGACCCCTGCTTGTCCCAAGACCACAACCACGTCTCACGATCCGGACCAAACCATCACACTTCATGCCGCTGACCCATGCTCAAACCAGACCACACCCTCCCAACCTGATCCAATCTAACCCACCTAAATCTAGCCCACCGAACACTACCACGACAGTGTACGTCTCAATGTACTCTTACCTTGTCATCAAGCCTGTCGAGGAAACCGTCTCCTTCAGTCGTATCAGTGTTTTCCGGCCAACCAAACAACTCCTCGTCGTCTGCTCTTTAGCTAATCCTAGCATTGAAACTCCTGCCAACGGAACCCTTGTCATCAAAACGCAAACCCAAACCAAAGCCCTCTTCCGCACCGCCACATTTTGTGGTAAATCCATCATAATCACTCTCCATTCCAACCGCAACAACACCACCAAGGGCACCATCTTCGCGCCGGAGCTCCGCTTCATGTCTGAGGAAGATATTCATTTGATAGATGTTGTGATATATATCTATCTATTTGATATAGCTATATATTGATAGATATATAGATAGATAGATATTCATTTGATGAACGGATATTCGTTTCTTCGACTCGAAATATGTTCCTCAATCATTCTTTTTGCCTTCTTTTCCGCATCATTGCCATATTTCCATTTATGAAACGTTTGAAATACTTCATCTTACAGACGTCAAGGTCCGTTTCCTGTGGGTGCACCGGCAATGCGGCATCCCAGGAAACGAAGAAGCAGATCAACTCGCGCAAGAATCATTACAGTATCATACATCGAATAAATTAAACCACATCTTGAAGGCATTGAATCATCAATATGACAGAGCATTCGCCATTTTTTGACCCAACAATGGACTCAAAGCACAAATCACAGCACAATTACGTCTCATCAAACCTGTTGCTGAGCCATTGATATCATCTTTTCAAACAAACTGACACGAGAAAAAGTCACATCGGGGCTCCGCATAGGCCATACATATCTCCCACGTCGATTTATTTAGACAGCTTCACCCAGGCCTTCATGCCCATCATGCAACACCCATCTTACCGTCACACATATCCTCCTGCACATACCAGATGCCCTCCTACAAGATGATGTCTACAATGTCCTCGATAAACACTGACCGACTACTGCCGAGCACACCCCCTTGTCTTTGCCCACACGGTTGGCAGATGAACACCCGTTTCTCATTAAACTAGTTTTCATTTTTTCCGACAAACCAACTTGCTCCGAAACTAATAAACTGACGTTTACCACCTGATAAATTGTTCTTATTTTCCATGGCACGAAATGGCCTGAGGAGGCTGCAGTGCTTAATTTAGCAAAACAAACACACTGTATATTTATCATCGAAGCGAAGTCGCCGGCAAATAAACAAAGGGACAAAAATACATCCACCACATGAAGCAAGGCATTGGGGACATTGAGGCGGAGAACTTCTCTCCCCTTTTAAAAATGTACCCTACCGCCTCCTCTTGTTGAAATTGATGGCCAAAGGCCGGAAGAGGTGTCGAGTAGTCCCTCATCAGATAGAGAGGGCCCTAGTCACAGAGAGGTCCAAGCAGATATGAAGGGCCCTGGACTGACGGAGTGGAGGGGGGGGGGGGGCTCGGGTCATTGAAAGGCCTGACAGAGAGGGCTCTGGCCAGTAAGCAGGGCTCCGGAACTAACGGCGGAGGCTCCTGAGTAGTGAAGGGGCTCATGTCATTCAAAGTGGGCAAAGTATACCAGGGGCTCTTTAAAAATGTGTGCGCCCTCTTAAGATAATCCTGTGTTGCGATCTTCGGCCCAAGACTCATTACGTCAGCTCGAAGCCCTCTCCGGCCGTCAGGGACCCTCTCTGTCGGCTCAGGGACCAGCTCCGTTAGCTCAAGGGCCCTTTTCGTTGGTTCAGGGCCCTCTTTACTGGTCAGACCTTCGCCGTTAGTACGGGAACCCTTCCAACAACCCAGGGCCCTCTCCGTCGGCCTAGAGGTCTTTCACGTGGGGCCGGGCCGGGCCCCCGGTGTCTGCCCATGAGAACTCTTCGTCAACTCGGGGGCCCTCTTCATCGGCCCGGAACCATCTCCACCAGCTCTGGGCCCCTTTCGTTGGCCCAGGTGCCCTCCTTCACGTCGACCCCGGGGAAATTCAAGTCGGCCCAGGGACACCTCACATCGGCTCAGGGGCCCTTGAATTGTCGGCATTGGGACCCTTTCCTGTCGCCAGAATGTCTCCTGGAGCGGCAAATTTATTGTGTGCTTCGTCACGGCCTATGCTAAAGCATAACGTGGTCAACGGCTCTTTGTGTTCCGAAGGAGCCAAAGGGGAGGCATATCCTCCTACACGAGGCATACCCCATGACCCCCTTGATCCGCCACTTATGGAGATAGCAAAACTCTCGCTTCCCCGAACATGCAGATACCGAAACTCACACGGTTGAATTCTGATGATTACCGATACCTGGCGGTCGTTTGTGCGTGTGGGGATATCACCGATACCGGGTGACCGTCTGTGTGTGTGTGTAGGGGGGGGGGAGGATATTAGCAGTACCGGACGGCTGTCTGTGTGTGTGGGGAGGATATTAACGATACCGGGTGACCGTCTGTGTGTGTGTGGGTGGGGGGATATTAGCAGTACCGGACGGCTGTCTGTGTGTGTGGGGAGGATATTACCGATACCGGGCGGTCGTTTGTGCGTGTGGGGATATCACCGATACCGGGCGGCCGTCTGTGTGTAGGGGGGATATTAACAGTACCGGACGGCTGTCTGTGTGTGCGGGGGGAGGATGTTAGCGATACCGGACAGCTGTCTGTGTGTGTGGGGGAGGATATTAACGATACCGGGCGGCCGTCTGTGTGTAGGGGGGATATTTGCAGTACCGGACGGCTGTCTGTGTGTGTAGGGGGATATTAGCGATACCGGGCGGCCGTCTTGTGTGGGGAGGATATTAACGATACCGGACAGCTGTCTGTGTGTGGGGGAGGATATTAACGATACCGGGCGGCCGTCTGTGTGTGGGGGAGGATATTAACGATACCGGACGGCTGTCTGTGTGTGTAGGGGGGATATTAACGATACCGGGCGGCCGTCTGTGTGTGTGGGGGAGGATATTAACGATACCGGACAGCTGTCTGTGTGTGTGGGGGAGGATATTAACGATACCGGGCGGCCGTCTGTGTGTGTGGGGGAGGATATTAACGATACCGGACAGCTGTCTGTGTGTGTGGGGGAGGATATTAACGATGCCGGGCGGCCGTCTGTGTGTGTGGGGGAGGATATTAACGATACCGGACAGCTGTCTGTGTGGGGGAGGATATTAACGATACCGGGCGGCCGTCTGTGTGTGTGGGGGGAGGATATTAACGATACCGGACAGCTGTCTGTGTGTGTGGGGAGGGAGGATATTAACGATACCGGGCGGCCGTCTGTGTGTGTGGGGGAGGATATTAACGATACCGGGCGGCTGTCTGTGTGTGTGGGGGAGGATATTAACGATACCGGGCGGCCGTCTGTGTGTGGGGGGGAGGATATTAACGATACCGGGCGGCCGTCTGTGTGTGTGGGGGGAGGATATTAACGATACCGGGCGGCCGTCTGTGTGCGTGGGGGGAGGATATTAACGATACCGGGCGGCCGTCTGTGTGTGTGGGGGGAGGATATTAACGATACCGGGCGGCCGTCTGTGTGTGTGGGGGGAGGATATTAACGATACCGGGCGGCCGTCTGTGTGCGTGGGGGGGAGGATATTAACGATACCGGGCGGCCGTCTGTGTGTGTGGGGGGAGGATATTAACGATACCGGGCGGCCGTCTGTGTGTGTGGGGGGAGGATATTAACGATACCGGGCGGCCGTCTGTGTGTGTGGGGGAGGATATTAACGATACCGGGCGGCCGTCTGTGTGTGTGGGGGAGGATATTAACGATACCGGGCGGCCGTCTGTGTGCGTGGGGGAGGATATTAACGATACCGGGCGGCCGTCTGTGTGTGTGGGGGGAGGATATTAACGATACCGGGCGGCCGTCTGTGTGTGTGGGGGAGGATATTAACGATACCGGGTGGCCGTCTGTGTGTGGGGGGATATTAACGATACGGGGGCCGTCTGTGTGTGTGGGGGGGGATATTAACGATACCGGGTGACCGTCTGTGTGTGTGGGGGGAGGATATTAACGATACCGGGCGGCCGTCTGTGTGTGTGTGGGGAGGATATTAACGATACCGGGTGACCGTCTGTGTGTGTGGGGGGAGGATATTAACGATACCGGGCGGCCGTCTGTGTGTGTGGTGGGGGAGGATATTACCGATACCGGGTGACCGGCTGTGTGGGGGGGGGGTTATTAGCACGATACCGGGCGGCTGTCTGTGTGTGGGGGGGAGGATATTACCGTTACCGGGTGACCGTCTGTGTGGGGGGGGGGGATATTAGCAGTACCGGACGGCTGTCTGTGTGTGGGGG
>JAOTOM010004714.1:245000-282500 GCA_034440615.1 Ashinkailepas kermadecensis
AGTGAAGCATTTTCCTGGCCGAATGGGTGCCAATTTCTATCGGGCACATGCCTTCAGTGCCATCCCTGTGTCCGCCCCTGTCTCCAAGTACTTTTGCAGTGTTGCCCCTCCAAGGAAATGGCGCCCCTTCAGACAAGTGCCCCCATGACAATTCATGAATCTGCTCCTGGCAGGAGTCCTTGGCGCTGGCAGAGCCGCCGCGCCGAGGACGTCAAATGTTTGGTTTTGAAAAATTGCTTTTTCACATCCTCGTCTTTTTCCCCGGGGCTACAACATGGTGTATGATCCATCACCCGATGCTCAATCTTCATAATGGGGAATAATTATGTTCCGATATAGCGTTGGCTACATGTGTGATAAAATACAATCTTTTATATTAGCCGTGACTTGTATGTACTATAGCGACTACTTTGTCTACTTCACAGGCACGCACCTACATGGGGAGTGGCGATACATACGTATTTTGCCATATACCTAAGACATATATAGGACATGAAACGGAGAGACATCAGAAATGGATACTTCTTAGAACAGCTACAGATACCCGAAAAGAGCACAGAAGCAGGAAAATATTTTACGTACAGTGCATTTAGTACACGATATATTAAAACCGTCCTAATTCCGTAACATAAGCGATCAGACAGCCAGACAGAGGGTGGTGCACGTTTGATGCATTGTACCGTAGTTGCCTTCTGTTATGCCTTCGTGTTCACAGACACCACGCTTGGTCGCATGTGGCCTGTTCTTTTTTTACCAGCATTGCTTTTCCCCCTGCCCATGTGTACGGACTTATTTTCCTAGATAGTTGTGCAGTCTCACACCCTCAGTACTTCAAGATTGATAGTTCACGTAGCAAGTGTGTGTCTGTGATAATACAGGCAGCAAGTGTCCATACGCAAGGTTTTCGTTTGACGTTGGTGACGAGGAGCCCAATTCAATATCGACAATTGTTCGGCTGCTTAAGTTTAGAAACGCTACAAGACATGGATCGAGCTCCCTTTTACATCGTTCACGATGGCTGCTTCCTTCCACCCCATATATACCTGTACTAGTAGGGCACCGTACTTGTTTGGTATCGGGGTTGAGGCTACGTAGGTGTAATATAATTAGTTACAGTGGTGTGATATGGTCACACACATGCATTTGTACATCTTGGTGTTGTAGTCTGGCTGTTGCTAGGAGTCCGCGGCAGATGGATGGCAAATGACGGTATCGTTCCTAAATACTTCTGAGTTATGTGTTGTGCCCTCAATATTTTTTTCAAGGCAGATGCGTTATTTCATTTTCTTCATCAGGGAATTTTGCAACAGCCATCACACCTTCATGATTTCAAGACAAGTCACTAGAATGTGAAAGTCAGAAAGGGCCTGGTTTGGTGTAGATTGCCAGATATGGCCATACTAAGCACGTATTCGTCTACAGACGTTTCCCAAACAGCGTTCATCTTACGAGTTTGCACTGTCTGTTCAGACAGAGTGAGCGAACGTTCCGAGCGAACGCAGTGATACAAATGCTAAAACAAAATTGGCTATGCTTGCTTGGATTTTGAAGATATCTTGAATTCGGCCTCTGTCTTCTCGACACGTGCACAGTGGCTGTACTTGTCAGAAACAGCAAATTCTCGTCATTAGCACAACAACAAAGACGACCTATCCTTCTTCTGAAAATCATAATTGCATTGATATGTCACCGGAGGGTATTTGGTCCGGCAATGGCCCATCCGTTTTAACCGTAATGGATTGTCACTATGCATCAAGTTGTGTATACACCACTTACATTTTTCGCAACGCATGCCAAATGTTATCAATGCACTTAACAAGCAATGTCTTAACATCCAGACACTTCAAGTTTCCAAGTGACACAAACGATGATAATGTTCGGTGCTATCTTCCTTTCTCGCGTGTTAATGTCAATGGAGACTTTAATATATGGGGAACGCAAAACAGTACTTTGTCAACAAGATGTTGGCACCCAAAGAATAATTTTGGGAATTTCTACTTCAACGTTTCCCATTGTTTAAAGATCCAATGCAAGCCATAGCACGTGGGGAAATGCTTCCCAGAAAAAAGTATAAAATCGATCCGGTCGAATGGGCAGGAACAGGAAATCCACAAGATTCCAGAGGAAAATCACGTTGTCACCGACTATTCTAATTAAAAAAGACCACTTCGAAAAAGTAGTGTTCAAAATTCGGGGACTTTCTTAATGGAGGTAGTCTCAGGTGCAGTCATGGAGGCCGCTCCTCCCCTTAGCACAAAAAATACACTAGATCAGAGATACATTTTGAGAGAAATGACAAGACAGATATATTTTGAGATTTTCACCTTGCAAAACCGTAAATTTTCGGCGTGCTTCCCGCGCTGGAAGCTTTGTCTGTTTCATCACATTTTTGTCGGCCCCCTTCCCCTGAAGAAAATCATGCCTGCGCCACCGATAATGACAAGACAAGATAAGTTAGCAAGTAAAGTAAATAAAGTAAAGTAAATATAGTAAAGTAAATAAGGTAAAGTAGATAAAGTAAAGTAAATAAGGTAAAGTAAATAAAGTAAAGTAAATATAATAAAATAAATATTATTTTATAAAGTACAGTAAATAAAGTAAAGTAAACAAAGTAAAGTAAATAAAATAAAGTAAATAAAATAAAGTAAATAAAATATAGTAAATAGAGTAAAGTAAACAAAGTAAAGTAAAGAGGGTGCTCATTTTGGGGGAAAAAATTGGACCAACTGCGGTGCAAAAGAAGCTATTAATAAGATGATCTATGGCCATGCATCCACAAAAATATAGATGAATAGAGCATTCAACAACGTCATTTCATGACAAATAAACTGTTTTTTTCTGAGAAAGCGAATATTTTCTGCATTTAATAGGAATACCTGGTAGTAATGTTAAAGAACAGCATTAATGAAGCAGTCCACTGTCACCAGTAGACGGCCCCGCGTCTGCTCTTGTTGCCGGCGACTGTTTGCTATCTGAAAACTTTGGTATTGCGCAGAGGTCGTCAAAGCACCAATCGTCTTCTATGCTCCTTACAGAAGATGTACCGGATGCAAAATCGATTAGGGGCCTCCACTCAACAGACTGACCAGATGGCTTAATATGTTTATAGTCCATGAAAGTCAAACAGTGAGAGCTCGTGCCGTGCAGATAGTCTATAATCAAATACTGATGGCTTCCGGTTGATCTTGCCAGATAACGCAGTCTGCCGACGCAGAGGAACGCGGTTGTTCGCACTTCACAACGAGCACACGTAACAACAACACTTGTCGGTCTATAGTCCGTTGTCACGTTGTCACGTTGTCACGAGAGCGAGTGCAGGACAAGCTCGCTCTTGGTGGCGGGCTAGAAGCTGGGTCATAGTGCGCGAGAGGAAACATGCGACGTTCGGGGTCACATTGGCGAAGGTCTAGCGCGCAGTCATTAATAACAGTCATGAATAAACAGTTTCGTCAGCATAAACAGTTCCGTGCAACAGGCGCCAATAATTGCGATGGAGTGAACGCATTTAACGCATTTAACTCCTATGTCACAAAGCGTCGCCAGCCTCTCGCGCCAATTGATCGCGGGTGGACTCGGTAATCGTGCCGGATGCGAGATGCGAACCGACAATCTTGAAATCAAGAGTTCAACACCCTACCGACCGAGCTACCGCCCTCCCCCCCCCCCTTCCCGGGGGGCGGTAGCTCTGAGTTGCGGTCAACCCCCCTCCCCTTCCGCACTATCAGCGGGTAGGTTAAAGAACACTGTAGGCATCTAAATGTAACCGGACCCCCCCTCCCGAAGGGAACAACAATTAAACCATGTTTGTTGTTGTTCACCCGGATGCTGAAGGGAAAACTTCGTCGAAAAATAGTGATCGCTTGCGTAGGATTCTAGGAGATTGTGGTCCATGGGAATTCAGTAAATCATGGTTCTACTCATGTCCAAAAAGCCAGCGTACTCCGATTCATCTTGTCTGAGGGAGAGACCTGTGGTAACCAGGTTCCCGCCCAGATTGCCATGCCTTTCACTCCCAAAATAAAAGTCTGGCTACGCCACTGATAACACCCTTAAACATGGATATAAACAAGTTATATTTCAACTGACACGCCGTGAGGCGATTGCCCGGACCGTCGTCGTACGACCACGCTGGGCGTGTGTGCTATTGCTTCGGCCACATGCCGAGTTGACCGCACAGGTTTTATCTAGCTTATTGTCAACTTTACAGGCCAGATGTCTTGTTTCTAGGATAAAGACCAGCGACGCAGCCAAGGAGGGGCCCGGTGCCTCCCCATCTTAGCAACCAACAATGCACTTGATCAAATAAAAAATTGAACTCTCACCACGTAAAACCCTAAATTAAACCAATAAAACCCAGCTGTCCCAGTGGCCTGACCACAGCTGCTCAATCGAATCGAAGCGTAGTTTTCAGTGGTGTATTTCTGTTGCTGTCTGCAGCACTGTCTACTCGGCAATTATGTGGTCTCAAGTATGAAGAAGGAGAGCAAAACCTATTAAACCAGGCACAAAAAGGGAAACATTGATCATCGATTTAAAATTACTCTATAAATACTGACCATTTATAACTCAAACAATGGTCAAGTAGTTCTCATATCATCTCAGCCCCTTCCGTTGTACCCGTCTGGCCACCACGCAGGCGCTGAGCGCGTCGCAACAATTATATAGCGTCTGAAATTATATTTCTAGCGTTGGTGTTATTTATAAATCTCACTATGAATATTTTCGTCCACTTCACAGTTTCAGCCGGCCGCGGTCAGTGTTCCGGCCGAGCGGCGGTCAAGAAACTACCAACATTCGACAAATCTGACCTCATTTGACCGCCCAAGGTTTCGCTTCAGGTCATGAAAATTGGATGAAAGGCAATTCCCCTGTGGTTCGTACCTGCGCTGGAAATACGTTTTCCCTAGACTCGGCGTCTTCCAAAATCGTACGGTTGGCCCGAATCGGCCCACCCATGCAGTCGGCGTGATTCTGAGAGGTCCTCCAGCGCTCGTGTAGCCACCCTAGTACAGAACGCCTGAAATACTTTTTTAGCACAGGTATTGATGTATTTCACCAAAACAAACAGACACACAAGGGGCGATACAGCGCGCGCGCAATGCAGCGTGTTCAGATTCCTTGTATTCGACACAGGTGAGTAGGGCGACCCGCAGTGGGCCGGCTTCAGCACACTGCTCATAGATGACTCTGGTGTGGCTGTATGTGTTTCTGTGTGTGTGTGTGTTGAATCTGGCCAGCCTGCCACCGTGTTGGTGATATCGGTTGTCGTTGTGTGCATGGTTGTGAACTTGGAGGGAGAATAAAGTTGACGCAAGAAGTATTGAGTTGAGGAGAGTGGACGAGAAAGAATAGAAGTTGACTTGAAGAGAGTCGACGGGAAGAGTAGTTGAATGATGTCTTGAAAATAGATAGGTAGAGATGAGCAGAACTGAGAGGAGTTGCAGTAGAGCTGGAGTTGTATGGTTGTTGACAGGCCGTGGGTAGCGAAGTAGCGAAGAGTTGTTAGTCCGGCCGGTACCCGCTTGGGGTCACATGGGGTGCAGAGGGATGGGCTGGGAACGGCACATCGCCACAGTGTAGTTAACGTTCTGAGAACAGATTCTACACTTTATGGAACATCGGTGTTTTCTTTTTCTTTTCTTTTTGAACAAGTCTTGTGTTATTTGTTTTCTTTTCTAACGTATCTTATGGTTGTGGTTTTGGTTCTTACCGAATCTTTTTATTGATGTTCTCTTTTCATTTTCAAGGTATCTTTTTCATTTTGTTCCCTTTCCCTTTTCTCTTGTATATCGCAGGTCATGAATAATGCGTGTAATTGAAAGAAAGTTGAAGATAGGTTCGTGTAATGTTGGATGGTCGTTGTTGAGGAGGGTGGTGACGCTTAGTGGGATGTTGTTTGCGGTGCAGCAGTTTGTGATATGTTTTCTCTCGTTGGTGTACTTGGTACATGAGTATGCGTTTGGTGGCAAGTGGTTGGCGACATGTGGTGCATTGAGGTCGTGGGCGGTTTAGTATGAGGTAGACCTGCCTCATACTAAACCTCATACTCACACACTCACACCTGTTGGTTGGTTATTGGTTTTACGACACGTCGACCGTTGAGTCATGTAGCGTCGCCAATCTCTCACGCCGATTGCTCGCGGGCGAAGAGTAGCGACAGGTGAGACTCGAACCCACAATCTTTCGATTGTGAGACGAGTATCTTACCCCTAGACCACTCGTCCCCACACTCACACCTGTGTGAGTGGCCGTGACGACCCCGATGTCCGGGAGCCGCTCGGTGGGATCAAATGCGCAGTGTGGTGCGCGAACCGCAGGCTGAACCGCAGGCTGAACCGCAGGCTGTACCACCGCCTTCCGCCTGAGCTTACCCACCGCCCGTCGCCACGAACCACAGATCGGTGCCGCCGTCCGGAGCCGAAGTCACCTGCAACAGGTGGATGGCCGCCAAGCACCGCCACCCAGGAGCAAGAACGGAGACCATGCAGGGGTCGGGGACTCGTCTGGCATGTTAGCCGCGGGGCCGCGACCCCCGCAGTCACGGTCATGGCCCCCGCACTCACAGGACCCTTCCCGTGGCTTTAGCATTACTGGTGGTGCCGAGTCAGCTCGGAGGTGACGATTACCCTCACAGTATCCAATGGACACGCCCCCTTGCCCCTTAAAATTTCCTAGGCGAGTCCATGGATCAGACTCCACTAACCCATCCGGAAATTGTATGTTACCTCTATCAATCCCAATTTAGGTAAACTAGTTGATAGTGCAGTGGTCATCACACTTCGTTCGTGCATGAGGAGCTTCCAAACTCAATGTATTCTAACTGCTTGACATATTCGCCGTACCAGCGACTATTTTCCTGAGGCAGTAGCAGTCTATAAATAAATGGAACAATAATAATAATGTTAAAGTAATATAATAATATATTATCATACAATAATTATTATTATTATAAATAAATGCATCTCAGAACGATTCTTGCTGTAATTTCCCCCCCCCCACACAAAAAAAACTGAAAAATATTTTAAAATGAAAAGCTACTTCATCCTGAAGCTGATCTTTCAATGAGTTCATCATGACAACTTGACTTAGCGACAGCGGGATGGTATAATTACCAATTGATATCTGCTCTTGCATTTATCTCTGGGGACATACTGTAGTCAAAGTATCGTTAATGGACATTCGAGAGTCAGTATTACAACTTCGGTGGTATCTAGTGTGAAGCTAGTGATGGCATCACTATCTAGTGATGGCACGTCCTGATTCATGTACACATGACACTAGTTATTGTGCTCCATACAAAATGAGCAGCCCAGAAGAGTCAACGAAGCTTGCTTCCCTCTAGAGTGCTCGATTTTCGCATCGGTGAGCGCGATGAGCTCCTGACACCATCTCCTAAAACCTCATCGCTATGCCACTCGAAACTGAGCCGTCCATTCAGTCCATTGCCTACCCTGATTTGCATTGTTTCTCTACGTTTTCTAAGTGAGTATGCCGACTCGTTCACTTCTACTCACATTTCATTAAACAGTTGCTTGCTCTCTCTATCCTCGTGCGAATCTCCTATTAATGCACTGCGCCGTAGACATTGCTGTCCCCGAAATCCCGAATGTGTCTCTTCGTGCTCACATCCCGTGTTCGTGATGTTTCGGTATCCCCACACCCACCCTCATTCACGTGGCTACCGTCGGTAGTTTTCACGAGCTTATCCCGCAGTTGTTGGCCTAGATGGAGGCTACGTGGCACTTGGTGTCATGTCTGCTTGGCACGCGTTCGGGTGGATCGCCGATCGCCACAAGGTCCGGTGGGGGAGGGGCGGGGTCAACTTGACCCCTCGCTGCCGGATTTCGAACCGAACGTCCTAGAGAGACCGAAAAAGGCGAGCGTGATACGGCTGACGAGTTCCTTCGAATGATTTTAAGCTTCTGAGGTTTCGGCTAGCTGGCGACCTCCCCACTCAGTTCAAATGAAAAATGTTCGATGAGTTTGACATCTTTGATTCCAGGAGCTAATAACTTCACTATATCCGGTTCAGTCCTACTGAAACGTATTCTCCAGTTTATTCTGAGTTGATTGACACCAGATATGATGCATTTTGGTGCACCTATCAAGGATCAGGTCTCACCAAGCCCATGAAGTCCAGTGTACACCGTACACCGAGGCTTTTGCAACCACTGTGTTGATTGGCCAAACTGCTGTTAATCAGTCCATCACAGTGTCATGAAGTGTGCGGGAAAAACAAGCATCGGATTGATTCGGCAGCAGATTCGTCGGCTCCTCTGAGCTAGCACGGTAATGAGCCGGCCGAGTCGGCGGTGGAGGCGCCGGCGCACACAGCTCAGCGCAGGAATCCTCAGGAGCAGAGTGCACGTCATCAGAGCTGGGGCCCGACGACCTCCATCACGTGACCGGTCAGGGTGATCGGTGAACCGTCGCCGGCGAAAGGGCTCCGCATATTCGCTGCGCTGACGGTGGCAGCGTGAGCGATGTTTTCGGCAATCTGATCCACTGTCACGACGTCGTACATTGTCAGTATTTTGTCTGTATCTGTCGGTACATTGTCGGTATACTGTCGCTATATTGTCCGTGTGTTGGCGGTATATTGCTGGTATATTGTCCACATCCTATTGGTATATTATCGGTATATTATCGGTATGATATCGGTATATTATCGGTGTACTATCGGTATATTATCGGCATATTATCGGTATGTGTCCTTATATTGTCGGAATATTCTTCGTACAATGTCGATATACTACCGGTATATTGTCGGAACATTCTCCGTAAATGTCGCTACAATGTCGATATGCTACCGGTATATTGTCGGAACATTCTCCGTATATGTCGCTACAATGTCGATATGCTACCGGTATATTGTCGGAACATTCTCCGTATATGTCGGTACCTTGCAGGTACATGTCGGTATTGTCGGTATATTGCCCTAGCCGTATGACCCCCTCACACACGGCTGCATGTCAGGTACATGTCGGTATTGTCGGTATATTGCCCTAGCCGTATGACCCCCTCACACACGGCTGCATGTCACCGTCGCACTTTTGAGCGGCCAACTTGGAATGCAGTGCACTATTGCACCACTGACTCAGCCACCGGTCGATTAGAGACCACACGCCGATGGCTAGGAAAGCGCTTTGCGCTCGCTTGAGCTGGATATGCACGCGAGCTACGATGGACTCTCGTTTGGCTTGGCGCGGCTCTTTGGCTTTCGGCGGAAAGCGCGGCCTCATTCTTTGGCAGGACACACCACAGCAGGACACACCATTCGAGTGGCAGGACACACCAACACACTCCAGTGGCAGGACACACCACCAGGACACACCATTCAGTGGCAGGACACACCACCAGGACACACCACCAGGACACACCACACAGTGGCAGGACACACCATTCAGTGGCAGGACACACCACCAGGACACACCATCCAGTGGCAGGACACACCACCAGGACACACCATACAGTGGCAGGACACTCCACCAGGACACACCATCCAGTGGCAGGACACACCATCCAGTGACAGGACACACCACCAGGACACACCATCCAGTGGCAGGATATATCAGTTGTAAGCAGTGAAAGCTGGGAAGTGTACAGCTGAGTCACTCCGCTCTGCTCAGTTCATAATTTAGTGCTGGCATCCGATTCCAAACTAATGTACGACAACTCATTCCCGTCACAAGTCGGAGTGACCACCAACCGCCTTTAGGGTGCGTCGACCCGTGTGTCCAGCGCCACTCTGGTCCTGATCTTGGAGGGAATGATGATGCTAGGAGTTGGTGTCGGGCTCCCGAGACCGTGACACCACCGTGTCTCCGCTCATACTGTAACATGGCAGCACACGTGGGTACACGGGTCACCCGTTCAGCCAATGCTGCCTGAGGGACAACTGGATGTCACGTGACTAAGAAAAGCCGAGAAATCCTCGTCTCCACCGCCGACACACATGAACAACAAGTTGGAAGAAAGAATCAGATGGCAACTTTTAAGGAGTTGAATGCTACGGCGAATAGTCAAAGATGCTTCATTCCATTCTACTAGAAATACAGGCGGCTGTCTTGCGGGAACCGTGACCATGGAATGACACCAACAATGCAAAGCAGCGCATATCTCGCATAGGATAAGTGACTTCGGCGCAGTCGCTGCCTCGCCTGCCGCAATAAGACGGCGACCGCAAGGTGGAGGTGACTAGCATTTATATTTGAACCAATCCGGTGCTCAACCGCCTGAAGAAACATTTGTTGCAGGGCATGTCACCTTTGGTTGGTTGGTTTTGGTTTTACGTCGACCGTGGTCTATAGCGTCGCCATCTCTCGCCGATTGGTCGGGGCGAAGAGAGCGACAGGTGAGTTCGACCAATTCGATTGTGGACGAAATCCAACCCGACACGCATGTCACCTTTACATTTTAGTGAAAGGACAGCCAGTAGAGCTTGTAAGAAAAACACGCCCCACCAAGATAGCAACAAAACATGGCAACACACACACACACACACATACACACACACACATACACATATATATATATATGCGTGAATGAAAACCAGCAAGCCACATGCCTTATAGCGTACTGTATTTTCAAGCGGTTTCGAACCTTGGATTTTCACTTGATATCCTTCGACACGGCATGCGCTGTTCGATTGCCCTGACCACGGATAACCACGCATGGACCAAAAGCAGATATACCCACCTGCTGGAGGTCCGCCCATACCGGAGCCACCGCCGCCCAGCCGCGTCCGAGAGGTGGAAAACCCCGCTGGGACGAGCCAAGTCGTGTCGACGGCGAGCTGCACCTCGGCGGCGGAGAGCGTGCGTGCCGCGGCAGCTGCGGTATCTGATGGCACTGGCAAAGACCTTCTGCGTGTCAACAGCGGCCTTCGGTCAGCCTCTGTGGCAGTGGCCGGCCTAGTTGAGCAGAGTTGGACTCTGAGCTGACGTCAGTATCGCGGAGTGGCTGATGTGTACTGCCACTGAGTGGTGTGTCCTGCCACTGGATGATGTGTCCTGGTGGTGTGTCCTGCCACTGGATGGTGTGTCCTGCCACTGGGTGGTGTGTCCTGCTACTGAGTGGTGTGTCCTGCCACTGGGTGGTGTGTCCCACCACTGGTGGTGTGTCCTGCCACTGAGTGGTGTCGCACTGTGTGTGTCCTGCCACTGGGTGGTGTGTCCCGCCACTGGTGGTGTGTCCTGCCACTGGGTGGTGTGTCCCACCACTGGGTGGTGTGTCCTGCCACTGGGTGTTGTGTCCTGCCACTGGGTGGTGTGTCCCGCCACTGGTGGTGTGTCCTGCCACTGGGTGGTGTGTCCTGCCACTGGGTGGTGTGTCCTGCCACTGGGTGGTGTGTCCTGCCACTGGGTGGTGTGTCCTGCCACTGGGTGGTGTGTCCTGCCACTGGGTGGTGTGTCCTGCCACTGGGTGGTGTGTCCTGCCACTGAGGTGGTGTGTCCTGCCACTGGGTGGTGTGTCCTGCCACTGGGTGGTGTGTCCTGCCACTGGGTGGTGTGTCCTGCCACTGGGTGGTGTGTCCTGCCACTGGGTGGTGTGTCCTGCCACTGGGTGGTGTGTCCTGCCACTGGGTGGTGTTGCCACTGGGTGGTGTGTCCTGCCACTGGGTGGTGTGTCCTGCCACTGGGTGGTGTGTCCTGCCACTGGGTGGTGTGTCCTGCCACTGGGTGGTGTGTCCTGCCACTGGGTGGTGTGTCCTGCCACTGGGTGGTGTGTCCTGCCACTGGGTGGTGTGTCCTGCCACTGGGTGGTGTGTCCTGCCACTGGGTGGTGTGTCCTGCCACTGGGTGGTGTGTCCTGCCACTGGGTGGTGTGTCCTGCCACTGGTGGTGTGTCCTGCCACTGGGTGGTGTGTCCTGCCACTGGGTGGTGTGTCCTGCCACTGGGTGGTGTGTCCTGCCACTGGGTGGTGTGTCCTGCCACTGGGTGGTGTGTCCTGCCACTGTTGTGTCCTGCCACTGGGTGGTGTGTCCTGCCACTGGGTGGTGTGTCCTGCCACTGGGTGGTGTGTCCTGCCACTGGGTGGTGTGTCCTGCCACTGGGTGGTGTGTCCTGCCACTGGGTGGTGTGTCCTGCCACTGGGTGGTGTGTCCTGCCACTGGGTGGTGTGTCCTGCCACTGGGTGGTGTGTCCTGGTGGTGTGTCCTGCCACTGGGTGGTGTGTCCTGCCACTGGGTGGTGTGTCCCACCACTGGTGGTGTGTCCTGCCACTGGGTGGTGTGTCCTGCCACTGGGTGGTGTGTCCTGCCACTGGATGGTGTGTCCTGCCACTGGGTGGTGTGTCCCGCCACTGGATGGTGTGTCCTGCCACTGGGTGGTGTGTCCTGCACTGATTCTGAGTGGTGTGTCCTGCCACTGGGTGGTGTGTCCTGCCACTGGGTGGTGTGTCCTGCCACTGAGTGGTGTGTCCTGCCACTGAGTGGTGTGTCCTGCCACTGGGTGGTGTGTCCTGCCACTGGGTGGTGTGTCCTGCCACTGGGTGGTGTGTCCTGCCACTGAGTGGTGTGTCCTGCCACTGGGTGGTTGAGTGGTGTGTCCTGCCACTGGGTGGTGTGTCCTGCCACTGGGTGGTGTGTCCTGCCACTGGGTGGTGTGTCCTGCCACTGGGTGGTGTGTCCTGCCACTGGGTGGTGTGTCCTGCCACTGGGTGGTGTGTCCTGCCACTGGGTGGTGTGTCCTGCCACTGAGTGGTGTGTCCTGCCACTGGTGGTGTGTCCTGCCACTGTGTGGGTGGTGTGTCCTGCCACTGGGTGGTGTGTCCTGCCACTGGGTGGTGTGTCCTGCCACTGGGTGGTGTGTCCTGCCACTGGAGTGGTGTGTCCTGCCACTGGTGGTGTGTCCTGCCACTGGGTGGTGTGTCCTGCCACTGGGTGGTGTGTCCTGCCACTGGGTGGTGTGTCCTGCCACTGGGTGGTGTGTCCTGCCACTGGAGTGGTGTGTCCTGCCACTGGGTGGTGTGTCCTGCCACTGGGTGGTGTGTCCTGCCACTGGGTGGTGTGTCCTGCCACTGGGTGGTGTGTCCTGCCACTGGGTGGTGTGTCCTGCCACTGGGTGGTGTGTCCTGCCACTGAGTGGTGTGTCCTGCCACTGGAGTGGTGTGTCCTGCCACTGGGTGGTGTGTCCTGCCACTGGGTGGTGTGTCCTGCCACTGGAGTGGTGTGTCCTGCCACTGAGTGGTGTGTCCTGCCACTGGAGTGGTGTGTCCTGCCACTGGGTGGTGTGTCCTGCCACTGGGTGGTGTGTCCTGCCACTGGGTGGTGTGTTCCACTTTGCCACTGGGTGGTGTGTCCTGCCACTGGGTGGTGTGTCCTGCCACTGGGTGGTGTGTCCTGCCACTGGGTGGTGTGTCCTGCCACTGGGTGGTGTGTCCTGCCACTGGGTGGTGTGTCCTGGGTGGTTGCCACTGGGTGGTGTGTCCTGCCACTGGGTGGTGTGTCCTGCCACTGGGTGGTGTGCCGATGGGTGGTGTGTCCTGCCACTGGGTGGTGTGTCCTGCCACTGGGTGGTGTGTCCTGCCACTGGGTGGTGTGTCCTGCCACTGGGTGGTGTGTGCCACTGGGTGGTGTGTCCTGCCACTGGAGTGGTGTGTCCTGCCACTGCCACTGGTGGTGTGTCCTGCCACTGGGTGGTGTGTCCTGCCACTGGGTGGTGTGTCCTGCCACTGGGTGGTGTGTCCTGCCACTGGGTGGTGTGTCCTGCCACTGGGTGGTGTGTCCTGCCACTGGGTGGTGTGTCCCGCCACTGGTGGTGTGTCCTGCCACTGGGTGGTTTTGCCACTGGGTGGTGTGTCCTGCCACTGGGTGGTGTGTCCTGCCACTGGGTGGTGTGTCCTGTTGTTGGTGGTGTGTCCTGCCACTGGGTGGTGTGTCCTGCCACTGGGTGGTGTGTCCTGCCACTGGAGTGGTGTGTCCTGCCACTGGGTGGTGTGTCCTGCCACTGGGTGGTGTGTCCTGCCACTGAGTGGTGTGTCCTGCCACTGGGTGGTGTGTCCTGCCACTGAGTGGTGTGTCCTGCCACTGGGGTGGAGAGTGGTGTGTCCTGCCACTGGGTGGTGTTTGCCACTGAGTGGTGTGTCCTGCCACTGAGTGGTGTGTCCTGCCACTGAGTGGTGTGTCCTGCCACTGAGTGGTGTGTCCTGCCACTGAGTGGTGTGTCCTGCCACTGAGTGGTGTGTCCTGCCACTGGGTGGTGTGTCCTGCCACTGGGTGGTGTGTCCTGCCACTGAGTGGTGTGTCCTGCCACTGGGTGGTGTGTCCTGCCACTGAGTGGTGTGTCCTGCCACTGGGTGGTGTGTCCTGCCACTGGGTGGTGTGTCCTGCCACTGGGTGGTGTGTCCCGCCACTGGTGGTGTGTTCTGCCACTGGATGGTGTGTCCTGCCACTGGGTGGTGTGTCCTGCCACTGGGTGGTGTGTCCTGCCACTGAGTGGTGTGTCCCCACTGGGTGGTGTGTCCTGCCACTGGGTGTGTCCTGCCACTGGGTGGTGTGTCCTGCCACTGGGTGGTGTGTCCTGCCACTGGGTGGTGTGTCCTGCCACTGGGTGGTGTGTCCTCGCCACTGAGTGGTGTGTCCTGCCACTGGGTGGTGTGTCCTGCCACTGGGTGGTGTGTCCTGCCACTGGAGTGGTGTGTCCTGCCACTGGGTGGTGTGTCCTGCCACTGGGTGGTGTGTCCTGCCACTGGGTGGTGTGTCCTGCCACTGGGTGGTGTGTCCTGCCACTGGGTGGTTGCCACTGGGTGGTGTGTCCCGCCACTGGGTGGTGTGTCCTGCCACTGGGTGGTGTGTCCTGCCACTGGGTGGTGTGTCCTGCCACTGTGTGTCCCCACTGAGTGGTGTGTCCTGCCACTGGGTGGTGTGTCCTGCCACTGGGTGGTGTGTCCTGCCACTGGGTGGTGTGTCCCGCCACTGGGTGGTGTGTCCTGCCACTGGGTGGTGTGTGCCACTGGGTGGTGTGTCCTGCCACTGGGTGGTGTGTCCTGCCACTGAGTGGTGTGTCCTGCCACTGAGTGGTGTGTCCTGCCACTGGGTGGTGTGTCCTGCCACTGGGTGGTGTGTCCCGCCACTGGGTGGTGTGTCCCGCCACTGGGTGGTGTGTCCCGCCACTGAGTGGTGTGTCCTGCCACTGGGTGGTGTGTCCTGCCACTGGGTGGTGTGTCCTGCCACTGGGTGGTGTGTCCTGCCACTGGTGGTGGTGTGTCCTGCCACTGAGTGGTGTGTCCTGCCACTGAGTGGTGTGTCCTGCCACTGAGTGGTGTGTCCTGCCACTGAGTGGTGTGTCCTGCCACTGGAGTGGTGTGTCCTGCCACTGAGTGGTGTGTCCTGCCACTGAGTGGTGTGTCCTGCCACTGAGTGGTGTGTCCTGCCACTGAGTGGTGTGTCCTGCCACTGAGTGGTGTGTCCTGCCACTGAGTGGTGTGTCCTGCCACTGGAGTGGTGTGTCCTGCCACTGGGTGGTGTGTCCCGCCACTGGGTGGTGTGTCCCGCCACTGGGTGGTGTGTCCTGCCACTGGGTGGTTTGCCACTGGGTGGTGTGTCCTGCCACTGGGTGGTGTGTCCTGCCACTGAGTGGTGTGTCCTGCCACTGAGTGGTGTGTCCTGCCACTGGGTGGTGTGTCCTGCCACTGGGTGGTGTGTCCTGCCACTGGAGTGGTGTGTCCTGCCACTGGGTGGTGTGTCCTGCCACTGGGTGGTGTGTCCTGCCACTGGGTGGTGTGTCCTGCCACTGGGTGGTGTGTCCTGCCACTGGGTGGTGTGTCCTGCCACTGGGTGGTGTGTCCTGCCACTGGGTGGTGTGTCCTGCCACTGGGTGGTGTGTCCTGCCACTGGGTGGTGTGTCCTGCCACTGAGTGGTGTGTCCTGCCACTGGGTGGTGTGTCCTGCCACTGGGTGGTGTGTCCTGCCACTGAGTGGTGTGTCCTGCCACTGGGTGGTTTGCCACTGGGTGGTGTGTCCTGCCACTGGGTGGTGTGTCCTGCCACTGGGTGGTGTGTCCTGCCACTGGGTGGTGTGTCCTGCCACTGGGTGGTGTGTCCTGCCACTGGGTGGTGTGTCCTGCCACTGGGTGGTGTGTCCTGCCACTGGGTGGTGTGTCCTGCCACTGGAGTGGTGTGTCCTGCCACTGGGTGGTGTGTCCTGCCACTGGGTGGTGTGTCCTGCCACTGGGTGGTGTGTCCTGCCACTGGGTGGTGTGTCCTGCCACTGGGTGGTGTGTCCTGCCACTGGGTGGTGTGTCCTGCCACTGGGTGGTGTGTCCTGCCACTGGGTGGTGTGTCCTGCCACTGGGTGGTGTGTCCTGCCACTGTGTCATTGGTGTGTCCTGCCACTGGGTGGTGTGTCCTGCCACTGGGTGGTGTGTCCTGCCACTGGGTGGTGTGTCCTGCCACTGGGTGGTGTGTCCTGCCACTGGGTGGTGTGTCCTGCCACTGGGTGGTGTGTCCTGCCACTGGAGTGGTGTGTCCCGCCACTGGGTGGTGTGTCCTGCCACTGGGTGGTGTGTCCTGCCACTGGGTGGTGTGTCCTGCCACTGGGTGGTGTGTCCTGCCACTGGGTGGTGTGTCCTGCCACTGGGTGGTGTGTCCTGCCACTGGGTGGTGTGTCCTGCCACTGGGTGGTGTGTCCTGCCACTGGGTGGTGTGTCCTGCCACTGCAGGTGGTGTGTCCTGCCACTGGGTGGTGTGTCCTGCCACTGGTGTGTGGGTGGTGTGTCCTGCCACTGGGTGGTGTGTCCTGCCACTGGGTGGTGTGTCCTGCCACTGGGTGGTGTGTCCTGCCACTGGGTGGTGTGTCCTGCCACTGGGTGGTGTGTCCTGCCACTGGGTGGTGTGTCCTGCCACTGGGTGGTGTGTCCTGCCACTGGGTGGTGTGTCCCGCCACTGGGTGGTGTGTCCTGCCACTGCATGGTGGTGTGTCCTGCCACTGGGTGGTGTGTCCTGCCACTGGGTGGTGTGTCCTGCCACTGGGTGGTGTGTCCTGCCACTGGGTGGTGTGTCCTGCCACTGGGTGGTGTGTCCTGCCACTGGAGTGGTGTGTCCTGCCACTGGGTGGTGTGTCCTGCCACTGGGTGGTGTGTCCTGCCACTGGGTGGTGTGTCCTGCCACTGAGTGGTGTGTCCTGCCACTGGAGTGGTGTGTCCTGCCACTGGGTGGTGTGTCCTGCCACTGAGTGGTGTGTCCTCGCCACTGGGTGGTGTGTCCTGCCACTGGGTGGTGTGTCCTGCCACTGGGTGGTGTGTCCTGCCACTGGGTGGTGTGTCCTGCCACTGGGTGGTGTGTCCTGCCACTGGGTGGTGTGTCCTGCCACTGGGTGGTGTGTCCTGCCACTGGGTGGTGTGTCCTGCCACTGGGTGGTGTGTCCTGCCACTGGGTGGTGTGTCCTGCCACTGGGTGGTGTGTCCTGGTGTTTGCCACTGGGTGGTGTGTCCTGCCACTGGGTGGTGTGTCCTGCCACTGGGTGGTGTGTCCTGCCACTGGGTGGTGTGTCCTGCCACTGGGTGGTGTGTCCTGCCACTGGGTGGTGTGTCCTGCCACTGGGTGGTGTGTCCTGCCACTGAGGTGGTGTGTCCTGCCACTGGGTGGTGTGTCCCTGCCACTGGGTGGTGTGTCCTGCCACTGGGTGGTGTGTCCTGCCACTGGGTGGTGTGTCCTGCCACTGGGTGGTGTGTCCTGCCACTGGGTGGTGTGTCCTGCCACTGGGTGGTGTGTCCCGCCACTGGGTGGTGTGTCCTGCCACTGAGTGGTGTGTCCTGCCACTGGGTGGTGTGTCCTGCCACTGGGTGGTGTGTCCCGCCACTGGTGGTGTGTCCTGCCACTGAGTAGTGTGTCCTGCCACTGGATGGTGTGTCCTGCCACTGGGTGGTGTGTCCTGCCACTGGGTGGTGTGTCCTGCCACTGGGTGGTGTGTCCTGCCACTGGGTGGTGTGTCCTGCCACTGGGTGGTGTGTCCTGCCACTGGGTGGTGTGTCCTGCCACTGGGTGGTGTGTCCTGCCACTGGGTGGTGTGTCCTGCCACTGGGTGGTGTGTCCTGCCACTGGGTGGTGTGTCCTGCCACTGGGTGGTGTGTCCTGCCACTGGGTGGTGTGTCCTGCCACTGGTGGTGTGTCCTGCCACTGGGTGGTGTGTCCCACCACTGCCACTGGTGGTGTGTCCTGCCACTGAGTGGTGTGTCCCGCCACTGGATGGTGTATCCTGCCACTGGGTGGTGTGTCCTGCCACTGAGTAGTGTGTCCTGCCACTGGATGGTGTGTCCTGCCACTGGGTGGTGTGTCCTGCCACTGGGTGGTGTGTCCTGCCACTGGGTGGTGTGTCCTGCCACTGGGTGGTGTGTCCTGCCACTGGATGGTGTGTCCTGCCACTGGATGGTGTGTCCTGCCACTGGGTGGTGTGTCCCGCCACTGGGTGGTGTGTCCCGCCACTGGATGGTGTGTCCTGCCACTGGGTGGTGTGTCCTGCCACTGGGTGGTGTGTCCTGCCACTGGGTGGTGTGTCCTGCCACTGGGTGGTGTGTCCTGCCACTGGGTGGTGTGTCCTGCCACTGGGTGGTGTGTCCTGCCACTGGGTGGTGTGTCCTGCCACTGGGTGGTGTGTCCTGCCACTGGGTGGTGTGTCCTGCCACTGGATGGTGTGTCCTGCCACTGGGTGGTGTGTCCTGCCACTGGGTGGTGTGTCCCGCCACTGGGTGGTGTGTCCTGCCACTGAGTGGTGTGTCCTGCCACTGGGTGGTGTGTCCTGCCACTGGGTGGTGTGTCCTGCCACTGGGTGGTGTGTCCTGCCACTGGGATGGTGTGTCCTGCCACTGGGTGGTGTGTCCTGCCACTGGGTGGTGTGTCCACTGGTGTGTCCTGCCACTGGGTGGTGTGTCCTGCCACTGGGTGGTGTGTCCCACCACTGGGTGGTGTGTCCTGCCACTGGGTGGTGTGTCCTGCCACTGGATGGTGTGTCCTGCTACTGAGTGGTGTGTCCTGCCACTGGGTGGTGTGTCCTGCCACTGGGTGGTGTGTCCTGCCACTGGGTGGTGTGTCCTGCCACTGGGTGGTGTGTCCTGCCACTGGGTGGTGTGTCCTGCCACTGGGTGGTGTGTCCTGCCACTGGGTGGTGTGTCCTGCCACTGGATGGTGTGTCCTGCTACTGAGTGGTGTGTCCTGCTACTGAGTGGTGTGTCCTGCCACTGGGTGGTGTGTCCTGCCACTGGGTGGTGTGTCCTGCCACTGGATGGTGTGTCCTGCCACTGGATGGTGTGTCCTGCCACTGGGTGGTGTGTCCTGCCACTGGGTGGTGTGTCCTGCCACTGGGTGGTGTGTCCTGCCACTGGGTGGTGTGTCCTGCCACTGGGTGGTGTGTCCTGCCACTGGGTGGTGTGTCCTGCCACTGGGTGGTGTGTCCCACCACTGGGTGGTGTGTCCTGCCACTGGGTGGTGTGTCCTGCCACTGGGTGGTGTGTCCTGCCACTGAGTGGTGTGTCCTGCCACTGGGTGGTGTGTCCTGCCACTGTGTGGTGTGTCCTGCCACTGAGTGGTGTGTCCTGCCACTGGGTGGTGTGTCCTGCCACTGTGTGGTGTGTCCTGCCACTGAGTGGTGTGTCCTGCCACTGGGTGGTGTGTCCTGCCACTGGGTGGTGTGTCCTGCCACTGGGTGGTGTGTCCTGCCACTGGGTGGTGTGTCCTGCTACTGAGTGGTGTGTCCTGCTACTGAGTGGTGTGTCCTGCTACTGAGTGGTGTGTCCTGCCACTGTGTGGTGTGTCCTGCCATTGAGTGGTGTGTCCTGCCACTGGGTGGTGTGTCCTGCCACTGGGTGGTGTGTCCCGCCACTGAGTATTGTGTCCTGCCACTGGGTGGTGTGTCCTCCTGCCACTGGGTGGTGTGTCCTGCCACTGGGTGGTGTGTCCTGCCACTGGGTGGTGTGTCCTGCCACTGGGTGGTGTGTCCTGCCACTGGGTGGTGTGTCCTGCCACTGAGATGGTGTGTCCTGCCACTGGGTGGTGTGTCCCACCACTGGGTGGTGTGTCCTGCCACTGGGTGGTGTGTCCTGCCACTGGATGGTGTGTCCTGCCACTGGGTGGTGTGTCCTGCCACTGGGTGGTGTGTCCTGCCACTGGGTGGTGTGTCCTGCCACTGGGTGGTGTGTCCTGCCACTGGGTGGTGTGTCCTGCCACTGGGTGGTGTGTCCTGCCACTGGGTGGTGTGTCCTGCCACTGGGTGGTGTGTCCTGCCACTGAGTGGTGTGTCCTGCCACTGGGTGGTGTGTCCTGCCACTGGGTGGTGTGTCCTGCCACTGGGTGGTGTGGTGTGTCGATACAGTTACGTGCCTGTGTGGCAATCGCCGTGCCCTGTCCGTCGCGCAGCTGTCCGTTCTCCCGGCTTGGTTACAACGTTGGGGGAGAGTGGCGCGACTGGGCCAAGGCTGACCTGACCCACTTAATTGGTACCGCCCGCTTAGAGATAAAACCTGAAGCTAACTGGCATCGGAGCGCCTTTGCTTTGTGGTATTAGGGCAGACTCAATTGCTTTCGATGGTAGCCGTATTTATATATATATATATATATGTGTGTGTGTGTGTGTATAAGACATATGGACGACCAACCAACACATCTGAGAACTCTTATCATTAATTGAAGTGCCACCAGTTTGCTTAGCTTTTCTGCTTCCATATCATGTCCTATCTCTTTGCGGGTCCAGGTACGCCCACAATGTGTAAGCTCAACCAATGCAAGTATATAGGCGTAACCGTAGTCAAATGTACCTAATCTGCTTAAAACCTACCGTTAGAGTTTAAGGGCTTGCTTGCTGTTGTTAAAACGTTGGCTGAACGCCAACTGTTTTTACCGAGAAGCTTATTTTATATACATCCTTCGAATAAAGCACTCAAGATTCCCGAACTTAGTTCACTTTCCAGAAAAACTTGGAATATTGTCAGCATCCTGAGCTCTGGATATAACACCCCTCAAGCAAGCAACTCGATTCAGCACATTAGTTCCACATATTTCAAAATCGATCCAACGTATATGCGATTATCCCATTGCATGCAGTGAATCAACTTAAGTGAGATCATCAATGATCAGTACTATCATCGGCAGTGTACTGCAATTCGCAACTATATGTGGTGACTAACACCCAGGAATCTGTTTGTAACTCCTCGAACAGCGTTTTCACTTCCAGAACTTCCGTGACCTAAACTGCATTGCACTGCATTAGCTCATCCGATGTCCAAAACATTCCATTTCCTCTGTATTATCATGAACGCATTTGGCTAACTATTGCTGTTTTTTTCTCATTTCGACATTTCCATGTGTAATATATATTTGGCTTTTTCAACAGATCATTTCACAAAGATGGTGTTGACGACCTCGGTTCATGTCCCCCACGGTACGGAAAATGAAGTCCACAGCATTGATGCAGGGGTATATGTTCTGTTGTCGAGTGCAACATTTGAAATTGATTTAACCTTGATATGGTGCATCTAATTTTTATTACATGAAATATTCTTGAACTTCTTTCCATTCGTATTTGCTAAAGGCAAATGTTGGAAATGGAGCTGCACTTGGGTTGATGTATTGTTATATATATATATATATATATATATATATACAGTTATATATATATCTATATATATATATATATATATATATATATATATATATATATATATATATATATATATATATATAGTATATATATATCTATATATATATACATATATATATATATATATATATATATATATGTTTTATGTATATATATATATATATATGTAAATATTATGTATATATATATATATGTATTATGTATATATATATATATATATATGTATGTAAATATTATGTATATATATAAATATAAATATATATATATATATATATATATATATATATATATATATATATATATATATATATATATATATATATATATGTACATACATATATTGTATATATTGTACTAATAGCCTGGCATGAGCTATTGTTTCACATTTCACAGTTGTACAGTGAAAGTAGCATCAGAAACCAACACTTCTTTCCCTTTCTCTCTCCCTTTCAATTTCCCTTTCCTTCTCGCTCCCTCGCTTACTTCCACCCACTCTCCTTCCCTCCCTCCCTCCCTCTCTCCCTCTCCCTCTCTTTTACTTCTCCATTTCTCTCCTTCCTCTTACACTCACTCTCTTGATGCAAACATCACCAACAGGATAAGCAGACAAACGCCCAGCATGCGTCCGAGGAATCCCAGTCGGAAATAGTATCTCAGGAACGTCCAATAGAATCTCGATTGCCGCATTCGAAGCGTGAACCAAATTCTACCTGTGCGTCAGCTTCAGTGTTGGGTGCTTCGTGTTCACGGCAAATATATGCATCGATTCTATGTATATACAACGCTTGAGAAAAGCCAACAGTTGTTTTTCGCAACAATATTCCATGCAGCTTCAATGCTGATCGAATGTCATGGGACGCTTTCACAAAGTATGAGCATCCTTAAAAGCAACAACGAAAAGGCAACGATTGTAACCACCGATGAGGTACCCTTAGCACAGTATGTGCGTCGGGGATAGGATCTGCGGAGTGTCCCATATATTCTTGGTCACCCAAAACGACCTCGAACGACAAGCTGGATATAATCTTGCAGACGGGCCGCGGATTCTCGTGGCTCCTTGACCGCCCGGACGGCTTCGAGCTCAAGCCTAATCTGTGCCAAAAAAGACAGGAATTTCCTGGCAGCGGGCAGGGAATCGCGTCCCCGCGTATCTCGAATTTTTCACGCACGAGGCCAGTTTACTAGTTGGCTTTTGCCCTGTACCGGGTGAACCCGACCAGTGAATTAGCACGCCTCTAGCTGACCATGCTCTTCGTGCACCTAGTGTAGCTACATGCGGTTCGGTGGCGTATTCATGATCCTGTCAAAATGATCAATGCGGGAGGGTTGGTAGGCATGATCCAGTCCGCTAGCCGGGATTCCTGTCGTTGCTAGAAATATCGACGAAGACGTGTCCTAAATATCAGCAAATGGCCGATAAAACCCACACGACGTCCAACTGCAACATCCCACGTCTTCAGCGAACGTCTGAAGTCGGCACAGACGCAAGGGATCCGTCGCAAATGTCAGAGGTCCATCGTAAACTCCAGACGCCCGTCACAAACGGCGGCAGCTCGTCGCAAGCGTCGGACGTTCATCTCAAACGAGTACGTCGCAGGCGGATCTGCACTGTACAATGGATGGACCTTGGATGCCGTTGGATGCCGTTCCGTACGCAAAGGCAAAAACGTGAAAGGCACTTCACGCAGTATATGCATGAAGTAATCTGCTTAAGGTGCACTGCAGACAATGCATCCTGAACACATGCATTTGTCACGTGAAGGACAAGCAACCTAACCCGCCTGTGACGCGGCATTCTGACGAACTGCCCTGAGGAATTTCTGGTGGGTTTTACGAACCGTGGATCGGCGAAATGTGAAGCCGCTAAGCACTAGCTGCGGACATTCTACGGTGGTGTATTGCATTGCATTGTTTTTTTTAGCACCATCCATGCATTTTATAGCTTTTCAGGTCCAGCGTTCTTCACATTTTAAAATAGCAGGTTGCAGTTAAGCATTTTGAAAGCTAAAAAGTCATGCATACAAATGATAACAGCAAGCACATCGATGTACCATGATAAAGGTACTTATAAATGAGCATTAAATTAAATCGAAATGAAATAAAATTAAGTGAAAAGCAAAAAAACATATTTCAACACAACACTTGGTAGGTTGGAACACCTACCGCCGCAACTTTCCACTAGCACCCTCCGTGGTGCTCCAACAGCACTTCCAGGACGAGAAACTTCTCCGGCAACGAAGTAGCTGATTGGTGGGCAGCGCGGCACAGTTTGGCCTGCTGGCCGCCACGTGCCTACTCGATGTCCGCCCACTCGCCACCTGACTCTGCAACTCGCTGCTGTTCTTCCTCACCGTGTTTCGCCCTGCTTCGTGTTTGATGGAGCCTCAAGCAACGTCCACATCTGTAGCATTCGCGTTCTGGCGTCTAGCCAAGTGCTGGCGGAGTGATTAACTCCTCGTCTATGCCAACAGCCGGTTTCTGATGCTATCGGCATCTTCCAGCTCCTTCCTGTGTTGTGGTGCCAGGTAAAACTGAAAGTGTAGATGCACAACTAAATAAATATCGGTGTACGCGGTGGTGTACTCTGGGGCTAACATATGCGTCCTTTTCATTTGCATCTAGCCGAGTTATATGTGCCCCTGTGACATACTTAAACATCGACATAACTTTCGCCCTGCATGGAACTAAAACGCCGCTGGCACCGACTGCTAGTCCGGTATACCGGACTTAGAAGCTTGAGCGGGCAGAATATTTATATGTGTTTTCAAGTTGAATTGAAAACATAGCTATGCATGTCATGTTAATTATTCAATGGTGCTGCCACACTTGATTTATGCCCATACCCTCGATGAAGCGATTCCATTGTTTTCTTTTTCAGAAATCAACATTAGTGGTGGCAGCTGCGTGACGACCAAAGTTTCGTTCTGGTCTCAGCCAAGATCGAGCTTCAGTCGGAATGGAGACCTGGCTTCAGTCGGGACCTGCCTTCAGTCGAAGCCTAGCTTCAGTTGGTGCCTGACTTCAGTCGGTACCCGGCTTCAGTTTGTACCTGGCTTCAGCCAGTTTTGTGTGTGATTCCTGGGTCTTAAGCGTTCACAAGTATTCAAGTTGGCAGCTGAGACGTCCTTGATCTCAATGCGAACGTATAAAACTACGCAGGCACAAGTCTCGTATTCCTCCTCACCAGCCGCGTGCATGGGCACAAGTGTGTGGTATTCGGTCTACATTGCACCCAGCCGGTGGATCCCGTAGTGAGTGTCGCGCCGTACTTCCCACCCCAGCCCAATCGCTGGCTGTCAGCGACCAGTCGTATAGAGGCGCAGTCAATTTCAACCTTAGTCGAGTCCTACACTTAGCCTATCTTGAGCACACGATTCGTTGCCCGATTGTTGAAGAATGCTGACGTGCAATTTCTTCCAAGCTTCCGCTTTCGCTTGTGCATCGAAGCGACGACACGGAGCGATTATTCCCGGTGCCATCTTCTGCTCGCATGAAGCAGGTGACTGCCGCGGGCTGTATTGCGCGGGTGGAGGTTCTCGCGCTTGGCATCCCAAGCGGAACACCGGGAACTGCGCGACCGGACGGCCTGTACGCTGCGCACTGCGGTCATCGCACAGCTGATTGGCACGTGCACGGCACACCTGTGCACAGCCACGCACCAGCTCACTCCATGGCAGGCCGCCAGCACCAGGTCGGCGTGACCTTCGGCGTCAGCACGTGTACTCGCTATGTGGGTTAATCCGACCGCATGCATGGTGACCGCAGAGCTTCGGAGAGATTCAGAGGTTCTGTACGAGAGGCGGATACATCTGCAGCGATGGGATGTGTGTCATCTCCCAATTACTGTGAATTGTCGACGATCTATTTGATCTTGATTATCTTGACACCATAAGCCAGTCACCCGATCACCATTACTTTAATCATAATTCGGGTTTTATACTTAGGATATACAACGTAACTAGTTGAAAACACAACTTAAATTCCGCTGAATCCGCTGGAAACAGTTTTGTTAGGTTAAATGCAGTGTTAGAATGGCCTGAAAACCTATTAGCTGCTAAGGATAAAAGTTGTCATATAGTTGCTCATTGGACAACTTTAGGAGTGACACGGTCCACGGTTCAACAACTAACCATTTCAGTGAGGATTTCAAGACAAATAATTCCTTTCATAGTGATAGATTCTTCCCCGGTCGCCTACTGCCATTTATTAATTTTACAACCTTATCATGCCGGAAAATGGAGCGTGATGATGTAGGTATGCGTTGGTCTCATGATGCTTACCTCTACTTTAATATCTCTTCCACACGGCGGCTTCATTCATCTCACTTACTCAGTGTGGCATCATTCGGAGGACGCGCAATTCGGGGATAACATAGCACATTCGTGCCAAGAGATGGGCGGTCGCTCAGGGTTTTCGCAATAATTGAAACATCTGTTGTATCTGCGCGGTGTTCGTCTCAAAACAAATTAGGTAAATAAATGGCGGCGAAGGGTGCTGAACAGCTATGGTAAATGACTATGCCGCACAGCCAAGAGCAATTACATCAGAACGAAAAGACATTTTACATGATTTTTTGGAGACTGGAGGATGAGAAGACAGGAGAACCATCGCTGGGAGGCTCTCAGCAAGAGCGATCACGCGGGCAAATGGATGCACAACGGCGACACCAGCAAACTCGAAGAGCGGTAGAGCACCTTCGAGGAGCAAACCCGCGAACCGTGAAGGACTGCGAGCACCCCGCCCCCGTAGCTCAGTGGGCTAGAGCGTTAGCCTGCGCAGGCACCCCTGCGCTGGCAAGACAGGAGGCCGGGGACGAGCTACCGGGGTGGCCGTGTCGATGCAATGACATGTCTTGCCGTTGAACCAAAATTCACGGACCGGGTGGTGGGGCCAGGATTCAGGCAACAAGCTCTGCTTGCCGATAGGACCATGGTTCATAAACCCACCCCAGCAAGAATTCAAACCAAGTATCTTCAAGCGAACAGAATCAAAACAAAATACATGAAATGTATGATAACAGGACCTGTGTACCTTGGTACGGGATCTGTGTACCCCGGTAGCTGTGATCCGGATGACGGGATAGGAGATTAATCCGCGACCGTCACATTCGATGTGACGGCTGTGACGCGTCACCACTGTGTGCGATGCTCACCAGCGTTGTCAGGCAGCGTTGTCGCCGAGTGCGCCGCACTCAGTTCAGAGGCGTCACTGTGGTCAATTGTAAATGAAACAGCTGCCCCCGCCGTCACTATGGTTCATTGTAAATGAAACAGCTGCCCCCGCTTATGAATGGTTCGACATTCTCATAGGAAAAAGTGCGTCTTGTAATTGTGGGAAGTTCGCAGTGAAAATTATATAGAGGTCAGGCATCTGACCACATGCGCGGAGACGAGAGGAAGAGGACGAACACTTTCAAACAAACGAACTCCATACCGGTGAATTCGAAAGTCCACTGGGCTTTGAGAACTTTGATATTTTGACCATGGCGGGTCTTCAAATATCGCAATGTTATTTGCATGATTTGGAGTCCATGATGTTGAGCTTTGAACCTGAAACTTAGATCTCCGTAACGGCCCAGCAGATCACACACCCGACTCAGTCAGCCATCCCAATCGCATTGGCGTCGCCACGGCAAGAGACGGGGATATGCGTCCTTCCACTTCGCATGGAAATAATCAGACCTAAATAAAGCATTCTCGCGCCCATATCCAAAATATGTGCGCGAGAATGCATGGGGAAAAATACATGGAGACGCCCATACCATGTAGTCGAGGCGCCTGAAAGCCCACATAACAAACTAACCAGACGCCCATGCCCAATCCCAACCATGCAGTTACTCTTCCACTCTCGGTAGCCTGAAGCCCTCCAGATTGTGTTAGTGTTGCAGTGAGGCAGTTCAAGCGAACCGCTGAGACAAACAGATCGTGACCGTCGAGGAAGGTAATGGCTACCGCTGGAACAGGTGCGACTGCTGGAACAGGTCACATGAAGGATGGGTGGAGCAGGCCATGCAATCACTGGCTCAGCACGGGACTGTTGAAACACATCACGTGACCGAAGATGCAGACCACGTGACCGATGAGGCCGCTGGGACAGGCTCCGGTGAGCCCGTGTTTCCGCTGGGAGAGGCCAGCCGCCCACCGAGACAGGTCACGCGACTGCTCGTTCAGGCATGCTGCCGGTGATGTAGGTCACATGGCTGCTGCCATGTGACCTACATAGGACCATAGGTCACATGGTGGCTAGATGACCCGACCTGTCACCGACCCCGACCCGCGCGGGGCCGTGCCGTGGCCCAGAGTTAGAATTGGTCCGGGCAGCCTTAAGGGCTTAGGGACGGATCTGGGTACGGGTAGGGCCGCGTCCACATTTTTACTGAATGAACAGCTCTGGGCCTGGCGTAGCCTGATTTCCCATTTTGTTTGCTTCTACTGTACGTTTTGTTAATTGTTGTTTTCCCAGAAAAAGCGAAGTAGAACCAGAACCGTTGCAAATAAAGCCGTCAATTTCCAGAGGTATAGATTCGTTCAGAAACTTAAATTATTGAGGACCCAGGTGGCATCAACTCACCTAAAATGCAAACCACACGGAATTGAGGTTTAAATCGGGAGATATCAACAACTTTTTGAACTTCATTAACAAAAGCCGCTTGACAACGACAAGCTGACCCCCTCAAGATCGCAGCCTCCTGCTCATAGAGTGTGTGGAGTCACCAAGGAAATCGATAATCCGATCACAAGTTGTTGATGTTTGGACATTTAATTTGTGTGAGTACAACATAATCAATACGAAATTATATTGAGCCCGTTCCCAAACTTGCAATTGCTTGTCGCTGCTGAGTTATGCTCTGCAAGATGCGAGGTCCGCTCGCTCTATCTTGCTGCTGGGTTGCGAGATCTGAAAGAAAAATTGGTCCTGAACCCGGCTAAAGTGGTGTTCGGATGGTGCTCAATCAAATCAGTTCGCATCCAAGGTCATGCATTTGATTATGAAGGCGTGTAACCGAAAGCTACCGCCTTCGACGAAGGTTCGATGAAGGTTCGACGAAGGTTCGACGAAGGACGAAGGGCTACCGCATACGAAGGTTCGGTTCGGCATTCAAAGTACCTTGCGCATCAAACGTGCTAAAAAAACATCAGGGCGAGGATGAGCAGCAAGCGTACTGCGTGATATGAAAACAAGTCGAGAAATCGATCAGGTATCATTATTTATTCGATTTAATGCCAACATTAACTAGTAAAGATAGTGATCAGCTAATGACAGTTGTTAGAGTAAGCTGCCAATTGAGTTGCCAGTGCACCGGCGTGTTTCGTAATTGAAACGTTTGTAAACAAAAATATGTCTAACCTGACATATGTGTTTCGACATACATACGTGAATGGTTCCTTGCGATTTTTTTTCGTCAGCCACATGCCATGAAGTTTTTCTTGCTGACTTCCGCTTCGTGTCATATAATTATCAGTGGAAAGATAACCGGTTGTTTGATCACCAGTGGAATTTAATGAGTTTTGGGACGAATGTGTTTTTCCAGGTTTTCGGTGAAACGCCCTGAGGAAAGCTGGCATTCCCAATAATTTGTGTAAAGCTTCGGCTGCTTTTCTACATTACATATGTGATGTCATTAGGCTGTCACTGGGCTGTCATTAGGATGTCATTAGGCTGTCTTCTGTCACTCAGGTATGTCAAGCAGTAGGGAGGTAGACAGGAAGGCAATATATGAGCAGGTGACATTATCCAAGCAGATTCCACCGCCCATCTGACTGCACCCAATCCTACCAGTTCTAACGGCACATCAAGCTATGTAACGCGCCCCTGGTAGGATGGAGGTATGCAATGCAGGTTAGGTTATAGATCACCAAATTATTAGGTTGAATTTCTTTGCAAATTATGTCGGAGGGAGTCCCTGCATTTAGGCGGGTGATGACTTTCGCCTGGACGGTACTTGAGCAGTCATCATACCTTGTGTATGAAGAATCCATGGATGTGTGAGAGGCGCGGCAGGAAGGCTATGGGAAGGCGGGTTTAGGTGGGTTCGGCTCAATTATATATAATCGTCTAATTACTAGAATACGCTGCAGCAATTTTACAGGGCGTGGTATCACTTTTGACATTGTCGTCAGGAGGTGGGTATCAGGTTGAATCATTGAAGCATCATCCATATCAGGAACGAAGAGTGAAGTTTCCCTACCACTCGTGTGAAGGTATGATCTGCAAACATCACTGAACCGGCCTTTTAATGACATAAATAATGGCTTACAGGACCACATGCAATTTACCACGATCTGAGTTGATATAAATATCCCGCATGCCATGTTTCGGCCGGGCTAGGCAGGGACTACGTCCACAAAAAAATTGACGGACTCGGATGGAGTCCGGGCCTTATGGCTACGGGTGTGGGCCGCGCCGAGCATAAAACATCGGACTCGTTTCGAACTCTGCCGTGGCCTCGCCGAGCGCCGGCGGCGTCGCTGCCCATCGCTTTCACGGACAGCACACGGCTTGAGCAGTACTGTGGCGCCGGGCGGCCGAGCTGGTGTGCTGCGCGTCACGTGCTCACTGTGACACACGACGCCTCTGCTCGGGAGAAACGCGACACGCACGGCTGGGCGGCTCCGTCACGTATCAAGGTAAGGATTTTTCGGCTGCCCCTTTGCCCTCCTTCCTGGTTGTCCGGCCCGAGTGGCGCACTTAGAGGAAGCGTGTGTTGTGCTCCCAAAATATTTTGCTCCCTAGGGCTTGAAATAAATGTTTTGTCACATTTTCCGTTAGAAAGTTTCCTGTCACCATGTGGGCTCATTTATCTGGCAAATGGGCAAGTCTCCAATTGAGAAAACGAGGATGATATTTTTTTCAATCGCGATAACTATGTTCATCCATCGAAGCCCATAGTCAAACATTTCTGGCGACGATTAATTTATCTTACAAGACAGAGTGACGTAGACGGCGTAGAACGTTTCAGAGATGGTGGCCACGAGGCTTCCAATACAAATATGTCTACAGAGGAATAAAAAGGGTATACACATTAGGTACGATTGGTGTGAATTTAGTTAGGAAGGAATATTTTACACTCAAAAATAACGCTCCGACTATTCCAGTATTTTTGCAGAGCTGTGAGTTCCTTGGAATTAAGAGTAGGCCTCCCACCTGGACTAGAAGCCCTCCATTTCGCGTTGCGAAATGTTTGAAAGCCACCATTTCGACAAACATAACCTAACCTAACCTAACCTAACCTAGCCAAAGCCGGCCATACCTAGCCATACCTAACCAAACGCAACCAATCCTTATATTGGTACCAATATATCAAAATCTAACCCAACCTAACCTAACCCAACCTAACCTAACCGAACCCAACCTAACCAAACCCAAACCAAACCAAAAACCAAACCAAAACCAAACCTAACCAAACCAAACCAACCAAACCAAACGAAACCCAACCAAACCAAACCAAACCACAACCCAACCAAACCCAACCAAACCCAACCAAACCCAACCAAACCCAACCAAACCCAACCAAACCCAACCAAACCCAACCAAACCCAACCAAACCCAACCAAACCCAACCAAACCCAACCCAACCAAACCCGACGTTATCTCCACCTCTATCTCTTCCTCTACCTCTACCTCTACCTCTCTACCTCTACCTACCTCTACCTCTACCTCTACCTCTCTACCTCTACCTCTACCTCTACCTCTACCTCTACCTCTATCTCTACCTCTATCTCTATCTCTATCTCTACCATCTATCTCTATCTACCATCTATCTCTATCTCTATCTCTATCTCTATCTCTATCTCTATCTCTATCTCTATCTCTATCTCTATCTCTATCTCTATCTCTATCTCTCTATCTCTATCTCATCTCTATCTCCATCTCTATCTCTATCTATCTCCATCTCCATCTCATCTCATCTCTCCATCTCCATCTCATCTCCATCTCATCTCCATCTCCATCTCCATCTCCATCTCCATCTCCATCTCCATCTCTCATCTCTCCATCTCCATCTCCATCTCCATCTCCATCTCCATCTCATCTCCATCTCATCTCATCATCTCCATCTCCATCTCCATCTCTCTCCATCTCCATCTCATCTCCATCTCCATCTCATCTCCATCTCCATCTCCATCTCCATCTCTCTCCATCTCTATCCATCTCCATCTCAATCTCAATCTCAATCTCCAGCTCCATCTCCATCTCCATCTCCATCTCCAGCTCCATCTCCATCTCCATCTCCATCTCCATCTCCATCTCCATCTCCATCTCTCTCTATCCATCCATCCATCCATCCATCCATCCATCCATCCATCCATCCATCCATCCATCCATTCATCCATCCATCCATCCATCCATCCATCCATCCATCCATCCATCCATCCATTCATCCATCTCATCCATCCATCCATCCATCCATCCATCCATCCATCCATCCATCCATCTATCTATCTATCTATCTATCTATATTTCCTGACATGAGGTGACCCAGGCAAACCTTATTTCGTCTGATCTACCCTGCCTTTTCAATGCGCATTAACACAGCTGCAATTTCCCTGCATGAACCACACGTTATATTCACGTATAAAATATTTCCCACGGCAGCTTGGCTAGTGTTACAGGAACGTGAAATATGCGTCCGATGAAGTTGGCTCCAGAAAACCCACCGATTCACCGGGGATCCAAGGTTCACTCAAGTGATAGATCGTGATAAGCTGATTAAGTACCTGGGTTAATTTGATCCAGTTAATTTGATGCGCCACGTGCCACCCACCACAGGCACGTGTGCCATTACAACGACACAAGTTACTATGCAAGCGTTCCCAGTCGTGTGCCAAATTTCACTTGACTGTCCCCAACAGTTCTTTTCACGCGAACAATCTTCCACAGTTCCCGTTCCCCGGTACCGTTCCCAGAGTCCCGTTCTCCAGTCCCGTTCCCCGGTCCCGTTTCCCGGTCCCGTTCGCCGGTCCCGTTACCCGGTCCGTTCTCCGGTCCCGTTCCCCGGTTCCGTTCCCTGGTCCCGTTCCCCGTTCCCTGATTCCGTTCCCCGTTACCGGTCCCTGGTCACGTTCCCCGGTCCCGGTCCCGGTCCCGTTTCCGTTCCCCTGTCCCATTCGCCGGTTTCGTTCCCCGGTCCCGTTCTCTGGGTCCCCTTCCCCGGTACTTTCGGTCCCCCATCATGTACGAATCCCCAATCACTTGCCCTTTCCCGATCACCCTTCACCGTATCATCCCCAGTAACTGGTCCCCTTCACATATCCCCTGCACCAACCCCTATCCCGGTTCGTTATGCCGGTCCCCGTTGCCGGTCCAACCTGTAACTTGAACAGCATGGAACCCTCGATGTGTGTTAGAATCTACCATGCTAATATAATTTCTTACAACCAATTATTTTTAATGAAAATAAAACCTTTCAATTAGAGATTCTTTTATCCAGACCCTAATTTTTAACCTCGGCGAAGGTTGCTGCATTTTAATTTAGTAGTTCACTTCCGTTGGTTTCGGCACGGACCAACAGACGCTATGCCCCACCATTTTAAGCGCTTCGGGGGGGGGGGGCATAGCCGGATTGCTTACGAACAATTATTTTTAATAAAAAAACTTTCAATTAGATATTATTTCATCCAGACGCTATTTTTTAACCTCGGCGAAGGTTACTGGATTTTAATTTAGTAGTTCATTCCGTTGGTTTCTGGAGGGGCCAACGGACTCTATATGCTTTTTAGGGTTTCGGGAGGGGCCAACGGCACTATACCCATTCAAATGCTGCGGGGTGGCCATGCGTGGTCCAAGATAAACTTTAGTTGTTTTTAAACGCTTTGGCCAATTGCCATTGCATGTATAAAATGGACACCCATATTCTGACCCCCTCCACCCCACCATAGCTTATTAGGCATGGTGAACATATCGGTACACGCATATCACCAATTAAGCCCCCCCCCCCCCGGACATACAAAGTCGTTTGTGTCGTCAGTGCTCACCACAATACGTCCAGCAGCAAAGGACCATGCCAGGAGTCATCTGAGTGCTTCGGGGGGGGGGGGGGGCATGGCCGGAATAGCCCCTTCCTGGACCCGCCAGTCCCCCCCCCCCCAGACATGAATATTAGCCTGCGAAAACAGGTAAATGTTGCTCTTTATTGTAAGAACAGATTTGCAACTTAAATGCGACACACACTTGTAGCCGCGTCTCTTCTGATGCCTAACTATTGCCTGTTTCGGGAGGAGCCAACAAAAACTATGCCCGCACCCTTTTAAGCGCTTCTGGTAGGGGGGAGGGCTAGGCCGGATTGCTTGCAAACAATTATTTTTTATTAAAAAAACTTTCAATTAGAGATTCTTTCATCCAGACACTATTTTTTAACCTCGGCGAAGGTTACTGGATTTTAATTTAGTAGTTCATTTCCGTTGGTTTCGGGAGGGGTCAACAGACACTATGCCCCAACCCTTTGAAGCGCTTCGGGGGGGGGGGGAGGCACGGCCGGATTGTTTTACTTATTTTTTTTTCAAAAAAACTTTCAATTAGAGATTCTTTCATCCAGACGCTATTTTATAACCTCGGCAAAGGTTGCTGGATATTAATTTATTAGTTCACTTCCGTTGGTTTCGGGAGGGGCCAACAGACACTATGCCCCCACCCTTTTAAGCGGTACGGGGTGGCCATGCGTGGTGGCCATTCTTCGGGTCATCATTCTTTAAGCGCTTCGGGGTGGCCATTCTCATGGGTTGTTTTTGGGGAAAAAAGGAAGACATTCCGTCCCCCCCCATACATACAAAGTCGGTTACAGTCAGACAACATACCTTCCAGGGCGGCGAGCAGGTGGCGACAGAGCGCTGGTCATCAAACCGTCTCAGACGCTCTCGGTTGGCAGCCGTGGTGTCCACTACGTGGAGCTGGGCGTACTTTCGTTGTCGTCTGTCCCGTATGATGTATTTCATGGGTTGTTTTTGGGTCTACCGGTTTGTCTACCTGCCTACCTCCCTACTTGCCTACCTGTCTGCATGTCTGCCCGCCTGTATGTATGTATGTCTGTCTATATGTCTGTATGTCTGTCTGTCTGTGTAACAGGCATCCAGTTTGTGCTTGCCTCTCTATCTGCATATCTGTGTATATGTCTATCTGTCTGTCTGCCTGTCTGCCTACCTGTTTGTCTACCTGCCTACCTCCCTACCTGAGTGCCGGACCACTCATGTCACCAATTAAGTTTGAATTCAGTTCATTCTAAGCAGATTAATTGTAAAATTTGAGCCATGAAAAATCCCACCCCCCCAAAAAAAAAAACGAAATATCAACCAACCCGTGTACCCACCCCACCTGCCTCCCCATCCACCAGAGATATCCTGACATCCCCCCCCAGTTTATCGGGAATGGCTGAGTGGCACGACTTGGCAAATGCCTGCGGATAGCCGACCTTTGTTCATCCTTGTCTGTGAGCCAAAAATCATGTTTTTCGGCGATTTGGTGACCTTTGACCTGACCCAAGGTCACGAAAATGCAATCCGAGCTCCTCTGGCACACGGCTGGTCGTTTGCTGAAGGTTTCACTAAGATCATCCATTTCTGTAAGTTCGATTTTGCATGTGGAACGGGTGTCGGGCAGCCAAATGCATGTGGAAAGCTGTAACACATCAACAACACATATGGCTACGCTTCTGGCACACGGCCGATCGTTTGGTGAAGGTTTCACTAAGATCATCCATGTCTGTGAGCCAAAAATCATGTTTTTCGGCGATTTGGTGACCTTTGACCTGACCCAAGGTCACGAAAGTGCAAACCGCACGCCTATGGCACACGGCCGAACGTTTGGTGAAGGTTTTAATAAGATCGACTGAGCGGTTGCCAAGATAACCCATGTCTGTGAGCCAAAAATCATGTTTTTCGCCGATTTGGTGACCTTTGACCTGACCCAAGATCAAGAAAGTGAAAACCGCACGCCTCTGGCACACGGCCGATCGTTTGGTGAAGGTTTCACTAAGATCATCCATGTCTGTGAGCCAAAAATCATGTTTTCGGCGATTTGGTGACCTTTGACCTGACCCAAGGTCACGAAAGTGCAAACCGCACGCCTATGGCACACGGCCGAACGTTTGGTGAAGGTTTCACTAAGATCGACTGAGCGGTTGCCGAGATAATCTATGTCTGTGAGCCAAAAATCATGTTTTTCGCCGATTTGGTGACCTTTGACCTGACCCAAGATCAGGAAAGTGAAAACCGCACGCCTCTGGCACACGGCCGATCGTTTGGTGAAGGTTTCACTAAGATCATCCATGTCTGTGAGCCAAAAATCATGTTTTTCGGCGATTTGGTGACCTTTGACCTGACCCAAGGTCACGAAAGTGCAAACCGCACGCCTATGGCACACGGCCGAACGTTTGGTGAAGGTTTCACTAAGATCGACTGAGCGGTTGCCGAGATAATCCATGTCTGTGAGCCAAAAATCATGTTTTTCGCCGATTTGGTGACCTTTGACCTGACCCAAGGTCAGAAAGTGAAAACCGCACGCCTCTGGCACACGGCCGATCGTTTGGTGAAGGTTTCACTAAGATCATCCATATCTGTGAGCCAAAAATCATGTTTTTCAGCGATTTGGTGACCTTTGACCTGACCCAAGGTCACGAAAGTGCAAACCGCACGCCTATGGCACACGGCCGAACGTTTGGTGAAGGTTTCACTAAGATCGACTGAGCGGTTGCCGAGATAATCCATGTCTGTGAGCCAAAAATCATGTTTTTCGCCGATTTGGTGACCTTTGACCTGACCCAAGATCAGGAAAGTGAAAACCGCACGCCTCTGGCACACGGCCGATCGTTTGGTGAAGGTTTCACTAAGATCATCCATGTCTGTGAGCCAAAAATCATGTTTTTCGGCGATTCGGTGACCTTTGACCTGACCCAAGGTCACGAAAGTGCAAACCGCACGCCTATGGCACACGGCCGAACGTTTGGTGAAGGTTTCACTAAGATCGACTGAGCGGTTGCCGATATAATCCATGTCTGTGAGCCAAAAATCATGTTTTTCGCCGATTTGGTGACCTTTGACCTGACCCAAGGTCATGAAAGTGCAAACCGCACGCCTCTGGCACACGGCCGATCGTTTGGTGAAGGTTTCACTAAGATCATCCATGTCTGTGAGCCAAAAATCATGTTTATCGGCGATTTGGTGACCTTTGACCTGACCCAAGGTCACGAAGGTGCAAACCGCACGCCTATGGCACACGGCCGAACGTTTGGTGAAGGTTTTACTAAGATCGACTGAGCGGTTGCCAAGATAATCCATGTCTGTGAGCCAAAAATCATGTTTTTCGGCGATTTGGTGACCTTTGACCTGACCCAAGGTCATGAAAGTGCAAACCGCACGCCTCTGGCACACGGCCGATCGTTTGGTGAAGGTTTCACTAAGATCATCCATGTCTTTGAGCCAAAAATCATGTTTTTCGGCGATTTGGTGACATTTGACCTGACCCAAGGTCACGAAGGTGCAAACCGCACGCCTATGGCATACGGCCGAACGTTTGGTGAAGGTTTCACTAAGATCGACTGAGCGGTTCCGTTCCCCGGTACCGTTCCCTGGTCACGTTCCCCGATCCTGGTCCCGGTCCCATTCCTCAGTCCCGTTTCCCGGTCCCGTTCCCCTGTCCCAGTCGCCGGTTTCGTTCCCGGGTCCCGTTCTCTGGGTCCCCTTCCCCAGTACTTTCGGTCCCCCATCATGTACGAATCCCCAATCACTTGCCCATTCCCGATCACCCTTCATCGTATCATCCCCAGTAACTGGTCCTCTTCACATATCCCCTGCACCAATCCCTATCCCGGTTCGGTTCCCGTTGCCGGTCCCCTTCACATATCCCCTGCACCAATCCCCTATCCCGGTTCGGTCCCCGTTGCCGGTCCCCGTCGGCGGTCCCAGTTGCAGGTGGCCGCGGA
>JAOTOM010004714.1:287500-297500 GCA_034440615.1 Ashinkailepas kermadecensis
CAAACCGTCTCAGACGCTCTCGGTTGGCAGCCGTGGTGTCCACTACGTGGAGCTGGGCGTACTTTCGTTGTCGTCTGTCCCGTATGATGTATTTCATGGGTTGTTTTTGGGTCTACCGGTTTGTCTACCTGCCTACCTCCCTACTTGCCTACCTGTCTGCATGTCTGCCCGCCTGTATGTATGTATGTCTGTCTATATGTCTGTATGTCTGTCTGTCTGTGTAACAGGCATCCAGTTTGAGCTTGCCTCTCTATCTGTATATCTGTGTATATGTCTATCTGTCTGTCTGCCTGCCTGCCTACCTGTTTGTCTACCTGCCTACCTCCCTACCTGAGTGCCGGTACACTCATGTCACCAATTAAGTTTGAATTCAGTTCATTCTAAGCAGATTGATTGTAAAATTTGAGCCATGAAAAATCCCCCCCCCCAAAAAAAAAAACGAAATATCAACCAACCCGTGTACCCACCCCACCTGCCTCCCCCTCCACCAGAGATATCCTGACATCCCCCCCCCCAGTTTATCGGGAATGGCTGAGTGGCACGACTTGGCAAATGCCTGCGGATAGCCGACCTTTGTTCATCCTTGTCTGTGAGCCAAAAATCATGTTTTTCGGCGATTTGGTGACCTTTGACCTGACCCAAGGTCACGAAAATGCAATCCGAGCTCCTCTGGCACACGGCTGGTCGTTTGCTGAAGGTTTCACTAAGATCATCCATTTCTGTAAGTTCGATTTTGCATGTGGAACGGGTGTCGGGCAGCCAAATGCATGTGGAAAGCTGTAACACATCAACAACACATATGGCTACGCTTCTGGCACACGGCCGATCGTTTGGTGAAGGTTTCACTAAGATCATCCATGTCTGTGAGCCAAAAATCATGTTTTCGGCGATTTGGTGACCTTTGACCTGACCCAAGGTCACGAAAGTGCAAACCGCACGCCTATGGCACACGGCCGAACGTTTGGTGAAGGTTTCACTAAGATCGACTGAGCGGTTGCCGAGATAATGCATGTCTGTGAGCCAAAAATCATGTTTTTCGCCGATTTGGTGACCTTTGACCTGACCCAAGATCAAGAAAGTGAAAACCGCACGCCTCTGGCACACGGCCGATCGTTTGGTGAAGGTTTCACTAAGATCATCCATGTCTGTGAGCCAAAAATCATGTTTTTCGGCGATTTGGTGACCTTTGACCTGACCCAAGGTCACGAAAGTGCAAACCGCACGCCTATGGCACACGGCCGAACGTTTGGTGAAGGTTTCACTAAGATCGACTGAGCGGTTGCCGAGATAATGCATGTCTGTGAGCCAAAAATCATGTTTTTCGCCGATTTGGTGACCTTTGACCTGACCCAAGATCAGGAAAGTGAAAACCGCACGCCTCTGGCACACGGCCGATCGTTTGGTGAAGGTTTCACTAAGATCATCCATGTCTGTGAGCCAAAAATCATGTTTTTCGGCGATTTGGTGACCTTTGACCTGACCCAAGGTCACGAAAGTGCAAACCGCACGCCTATGGCACACGGCCGAACGTTTGGTGAAGGTTTCACTAAGATCGACTGAGCGGTTGCCGAGATAATCCATGTCTGTGAGCCAAAAATCATGTTTTTCGCCGATTTGGTGACCTTTGACCTGACCCAAGATCAGGAAAGTGAAAACCGCACGCCTCTGGCACACGGCCGATCGTTTGGTGAAGGTTTCACTAAGATCATCCATGTCTGTGAGCCAAAAATCATGTTTTTCGGCGATTCGGTGACCTTTGACCTGACCCAAGGTCACGAAAGTGCAAACCGCACGCCTATGGCACACGGCCGAACGTTTGGTGAAGGTTTTAATAAGATCGACTGAGCGGTTGCCAAGATAATCCATGTCTGTGAGCCAAAAATCATGTTTTTCGGCGATTTGGTGACCTTTGACCTGACCCAAGGTCATGAAAGTGCAAACCGCACGCCTCTGGCACACGGCCGATCGTTTGGTGAAGGTTTCACTAAGATCATCCATGTCTTTGAGCCAAAAATCATGTTTTTCGGCGATTTGGTGACATTTGACCTGACCCAAGGTCACGAAGGTGCAAACCGCACGCCTATGGCATACGGCCGAACGTTTGGTGAAGGTTTCACTAAGATCGACTGAGCGGTTCCGTTCCCCGGTACCGTTCCCTGGTCACGTTCCCCGATCCTGGTCCCGGTCCCGTTCCTCAGTCCCGTTTCCCGGTCCCGTTCCCCTGTCCCATTCGCCGGTTTCGTTCCCCGGTCCCGTTCTCTTGGTCCCCTTCCCCGGTACTTTCGGTCCCCCATCATGTACGAATCCCCAATCACTTGCCCATTCCCGATCACCCTTCACCGTATCATCCCCAGTAACTGGTCCCCTTCACATATCCCCTGCACCAATCCCCTATCCCGGTTCGGTCCCCGTTGCCGGTCCCCTTCACATATCCCCTGCACCAATCCCCTATCCCGGTTCGGTCCCCGTTGCCGGTCCCCGTCGGCGGTCCCAGTTGCAGGTGGCCGCGGAATGTGAAAGACAGGTGGCACGCCACGGAATTGAACACGGTACATAAATATTAAAAGTCCAGGATCTTACCACGAGGCTAATCCTGACGGGCGCCGCGGCGAAGAAATAGTCCGTATGTATTAGCTCATTAAAAAATTATTCGCTTCGGGTGCCGGGTTCAATTCTCGGCGTAGAAATGCCGACTTTTATGGGTCTCCAAGATTGCTGATTGCGGTCAAACTACTTGACGCAAAGAGAATCTGATGATACCGTGAGCATCAGAGTACCCTACGCTATCCGTACGTGGTAATCTTGGCCCAAAATTGTCTGCGATAGGGACGGTAGTGAAGTGGAAGGACGGCCGTTTTTACCGAGCGCAACATGTACCCAATCGGGTCACAATAACTCACCCCGGTTACACGACAGGTGTCGATGATGAACGTGAAAGTTGTAGTCGGTACATAGAGCCGAGTTATAGAAGCAACGGCGATGCTCCCATTTGCACCGTTTTCAAGCACCAGACACAATCGTGAAAAACGTTGAAAACTGCCGCTTTTTATTTACACGGTGCCAGAGAGCGCACGTGCCACGTGCAGCAAATTTGTATGCACTGTTGAGCTTTGCCATCCTCTTGGCTACACGGGGGTGTTTGTTTGATGGCGATCCGCCCGGTGGTTGCCGAGCTATGCGGCGGACATTGGAGCCGTCCGGCGTACCGATATCGGTGAAAATCCGACGCCAAAAATGACACTTGACCGTGTTATTCCAATGAGAGCCGGTCGAATTGGTGTCAACCCGCTCTCCCGTCATTCGATCGTCCCTCGCGTGCCACACACTGGTCGGATCGCATCGAAACCATCATCACCGGGTAGGCAACACTGCGGGCTTTCACGTGGTGTCATTGGCGGCCCAATAGACGCCAGGTGAACGCCGACACCTGTCAAAAACCTGCGACGCATATTTTCTGTCGTCACATTTCGACCCACGTGTTAAAGCAACGGAGGTTTGTGCACGTTTAAAGCTCGTGCCACGTGGTTCCCGCTGGCGCCACGGGGGCGAAACTGGCAAAATACACTGCCTCCATCTGTTGTCTAGAAATCCCAGAAAACGCCACCGCCGTACCGGTCACCGTTTGGCCTGTACCCTTTGTCGAATGAATGTCCCTCGTGTTGCCATTTCACGGCCTGAGCCTATGGGGGACATTATCGCGTGCCACGTGGCACACGTGCGACCCACGTGTCTGAGATTACAGCACGATATGTAAGGCCGGCTGGCCACTTGCCACTGCAATGTTGGCTTTGTTGCCCCGTCTGGTTTGCCCGCAGCAGCCGTTTGTATTTTTCACGGCCTGAGCCTATGGGCGACATTTGCACGTGTCACGTGGCGCACGTGCGATCCACGAGTGTGAGATTTTGTCGCCACGTACAGCGACCGAGGGCCAATTGTCGGTGCATTTTTCACACCATTAACTCACTTGGTTTGCCCGCTGGCGCCAGTTGAAATACACGCCCAGCCTGAGCCTATGGCGCACGTTTGCACGTGCCACGTGGCACCCACGACACGCACGTGTGCCATTGCAACGCCAAAAGTTAGCTTGCAACCGGTCCCAGACGTGTTGCAAATTTCACCGATCCATGTTGAACGGTTTGGCCACACGGTCAATTTCCCACCGTAACGTCGTCGTCGTCGTCGTCGTCGTCGTCGTCGTCGCCGGAACGTCTTTTATAATAAGGACTAGAGGCCCATCATTTCGCAAAGCGAAATGTTTGAAAGACGATCATAACCAAACATAACCAAGCATAACCAAACCCAGCCAAACCTGGCCATACCTAGCCATACCGAACCGAAGCCAGCCGAAAACTAACCAGAACCTAAACTAACCTAGCCAGACCCATTTCGACAAACATAAACTAACCCAACATAACCAATCACAACCAAACGTAACCTAACCGAACCTAACCAGACCTAACCGAAACTAACCCCAAACCTAACCAAATCTAACCTAACCTAACCTAACCTAACCTAACCTAACCTAACCAAACCAAACCTAACCAAACCAAACCAAGCCAAACCTAGCCAAACCTAACCAAACCAAACCAAACCAAACCCAACCCAACCCAACTCAACACAACCAAACCAAACCCAACCCAACCAAACCCAACCAAACCCAACCAAACCCAATCCAACCAAACCCAACCAAACCCAACCAACCCCAAACCAAACCCAACCAAACCCAAACCAAACCCAACCAAACCCAACCAAACCCAACCAAACCCAACCAAACCCAAACCCAACCAAACCCAACCAAACCCAACCAAACCAACCAAACCCAACCCGACGTTAATCAAACCTCTCTATCTCTCTATCTCTCTATCTCTCTATCTCTCTATCTCTCTATCTCTCTATCTCTCTATCTCTCTATCTCTCTATCTCTCTATCTCTCTATCTCTCTATCTCTCTATCTCTCTATCTCTCTATCTCTCTATCTCTATATCTCTATATCTCTCTATCTCTCTATCTCTCTATCTCTCTATCTCTCTATCTCTCTATCTCTCTATCTCTCTATCTCTCTATCTCTCTATCTCTCTACAGGCAGACAACATACCTTCCAGGGCGGCGAGCAGGTGGCGACAGAGCGCTGGTCATCAAACCGTCATAGACGCTCTCGGTTGGCAGCCGTGGTGTCCACTACGTGGAGCTGGGCGTACTTTCGTTGTCGTCTGTCCCGTATGATGTATTTCATGGGTTGTTTTTGGGTCTACCGGTTTGTCTACCTGCCTACCTCCCTACTTGACTACCCGTCTGCATGTCTGCCCGCCTATATGTATGTATGTCTGTCTATATGTCTGTATGTCTGTCTGTCTGTGTAACAGGCATCCAGTTTGAGCTTGCCTCTCTATCTGTATATCTGTGTATATGTTTATCTGTCTGTCTGCCTGCCTGCCTACATGTTTGTCTACCTGCCTACCTCCCTACCTGAGTGCCGGTACACTCTTGTCACCAATTAAGTTTGAATTCAGTTCATTCTAAGTAGATTGATTGTAAAATTTGAGCCATTAAAAATCCCCCCCAAAAAAAAAAAACGAAATATCAACCAACCCGTGTACCCACCTCACCTGCCTCCCCCTCCACCAGAGATATCATGACATCCCCCCCCCACATTTTATCGGGAATGGCTGAGTGGCACGACTTGGCAAATGCCTGCGGATAGCCGACCTTGGTTCATCCTTGTCTGTGAGCCAAAAATCATGTTTTCGGCGATTTGGTGACCTTTGACCGGACCCAAGGTCACGAAAGTGCAATCCGAGCGCCTCTGGCACACGGCTGGTCGTTTGCTGAAGGTTTCACTAAGATCATCCATTTCTGTAAGTTCGATTTTGCATGTGGAACGGGTGTCGGGCAGCCAAATTTTGCGATGTGGAAAGCTGTAACACATCAACAACACATATGGCTACGCTTCTGGCACACGGCCGATCGTTTGGTGAAGGTTTCACTAAGATCATCCATGTCTGTGAGCCAAAAATCATGTTTTCGGCGATTTGGTGACCTTTGACCTGACCCAAGGTCACGAAAGTGCAAACCGCACGCCTATGGCACACGGCCGAACGTTTGGTGAAGGTTTCACTAAGATCGACTGAGCGGTTGCCGAGATAATGCATGTCTGTGAGCCAAAAATCATGTTTTTCGCCGATTTGGTGACCTTTGACCTGACCCAAGATCAAGAAAGTGAAAACCGCACGCCTCTGGCACACGGCCGATCGTTTGGTGAAGGTTTCACTAAGATCATCCATGTCTGTGAGCCAAAAATCATGTTTTCGGCGATTTGGTGACCTTTGACCGGACCCAAGGTCACGAAAGTGCAAACCGCACGCCTATGGCACACGGCCGAACGTTTGGTGAAGGTTTCACTAAGATCGACTGAGCGGTTGCCGAGATAATGCATGTCTGTGAGCCAAAAATCAAGTTTTTCGCCGATTTGGTGACCTTTGACCTGACCCAAGGTCACGAAAGTGCAAACCGCACGCCTCTGGCACACGGCCGATCGTTTCGTGAAGGTTTCACTAAGATCATCCATGTCTGTGAGTCAAAAATCATGTTTTCGGCGATTTGAGGAGCTTTGACCGGACCCAAGGTCACGAAAGTGCAAACTGCACGCCTATGGCACACGGCCGAACGTTTGGTGAAGGTTTCACTAAGATCGACTGAGCGGTTGCCGAGATAATGTATGTCTGTGAGCCAAAAATCATGCTTTTCGCCGATTTGGTGACCTTTGACCTGACCCAAGATCAAGAAAGTGAAAACCGCACGCCTCTGGCACACGGCCGATCGTTTGGTGAAGGTTTCACTAAGATCATCCATATCTGTGAGCCACAAATCATGTTTTTCAGCGATTTGGTGACCTTTGACCTGACCCAAGGTCACGAAAGTGCAAACCGCACGCCTATGGCACACAGCCGAACGTTTGGTGAAGGTTTCACTAAGATCGACTGAGCGGTTGCCGAAATAATCTATGTCTGTGAGCCAAAAATCATGTTTTTCGCCGATTTGGTGACCTTTGACATGAACCAAGATAAGGAAAGTGAAAACCGCACGCCTCTGGCACACGGCCGATCGTTTGGTGAAGGTTTCACTAAGATTATCCATGTCTGTGAGCCAAAAATCATGTTTTTCGGCGATTCGGTGACCTTTGACCTGACCCAAGGTCACGAAAGTGCAAACCGCACGCCTATGGCACACGGCCGAACGTTTGGTGAAGGTTTTAATAAGATCGACTGAGCGGTTGCCAAGATAATCCATGTCTGTGAGCCAAAAATCATGTTTTTCGGCGATTTGTTGACATTTGACCTGACCCAAGGTCACGAAGGTGCAAACCGCACGCCTATGGCATACGGCCGAACGTTTGGTGAAGGTTTCACTAAGATCGACTGAGCGGTTCCGTTCCCCGGTACCGTTCCCTGGTCACGTTCCCCGATCCTGGTCCCGGTCCCGTTCCTCAGTCCCGTTTCCCGGTCCCGTTCCCCTGTCCCAGTCGCCGGTTTCGTTCCTGGGTCCCGTTCTCTTGGTCCCCTTCTCCGGTACTTTCGGTCCCCCATCATGTACGAATCCCCAATCACTTGCCCATTCCCGATCACCCTTCACCGTATCATCCCCAGTAACTGGTCCTCTTCACATATCCCCTGCACCAATCCCCTATCCCGGTTCGGTCCCCGCTGCCGGTCCCCTTCACATATCCCCTGCACCAATCCCCTATCCCGGTTCGGTCCCCGTTGCCGGTCCCCGTCGGCGGTCCCCGTCGGCGGTCCCAGTTGCAGGTGGCCGCAGAATGTGAAAGACAGGTGGCACGCCACGGAATTGACCTGCAACTGGGACCGCCGACGGGGACCGGCAGCGGGGACCGAACCGGCATAGGGGATTGGTGCAGTGGATATGTGAAGGGGACCGGCAACGGGGACCGAACCGGGATAGGGGATTTGTACAAGGGATATGTGAAGGGGACTAGTTACTGGGGAAGATACGGTGAAGGGTGGTCGGGAATGGGCAAGTGATTGGGGATTCGTACATGATGGGGGACCGAAAGTACCGGGGAAGGGGACCCAGAGAACGGGACCGGGGAACGAAACCGGCGAATGGGACAGGGGAACGGGACCGGGAAACGGGACTGAGGAACGGGACCGGGACCAGGACCGAGGAATGTGACCAGGGAACGGTACCGGGGAACGGAATCGCTCAGTCGGTCTTAGTGAAACCTTCGCCAAACGTTCGGCCGTATGCCATAGGCGTGCGGTTTTTGCAACTTCGTGACCTTGGGTCAGGTCAAATGTCACCAAATCGCCGAAAAACCATGATTTTTGGCTCAAAGACATGGATGATCTTAGTGAAACCTTCACCAAACGATCGGCCGTGTGCCAGAGGCGTGCGGTTTAGACTTTCATGACCTTGGGTCAGGTCAAAGGTCACCAAATCGCCGAAAAACATGATTTTTGGCTCACAGACATGGATTATCTTGGCAACCGCTCAGTCAATCTTAGTAAAACCTTCACCAAACGTTCGGCCGTGTGCCATAGGCGTGCGGTTTGAACCTTCGTGACCTTGGGTCAGGTCAAAGGTCACCAAATCGCCGATAAACAGGATTTTTGGCTCACAGACATGGATGATCTTAGTGAAACCTTCACCAAACGATCGGACGTTTGCCAGAGGCGTGCGGTTTGCACTTTCATGACCTTGGGTCAGGTCAAAGGTCACCAAATCGGCGAAAAACATGATTTTTGGCTCACAGACATGGATTATATCGGCAACCGCTCCGTCGATCTTAGTGAAACCTTCACCAAACGTTCGGCCGTGTGCCATAGGCGTGCGGTTTGCACTTTCGTGACCTTGGGTCAGGTCAAAGGTCACCAAATCGCTGAAAAACATGATTTTTGGCTCCCAGACATGGATGATCTTAGTGAAACCTTCACCAAATGATCGGCCGTGTGCCAGAGGCCTGCGGTTTTCACTTTCCTGATCTTGGGTCAGGTCAAAGGTCACCAAATCGGCGAAAAACATGATTTTTGGCTCACAGACATGCATTATCTCGGCAACCGCTCAGTCGATCTTAGTGAAACCTTCACCAAACGTTCGGCCGTGTGCCATAGGCGTGCGGTTTGCACTTTCGTGACCTTGGGTCAGGTCAAAGGTCACCGAATCGCCGAAAAACATGATTTTTGGCTCACAGACATGGATGATCTTAGTGAAACCTTCACCAAACGATCGGTCGTGTGCCAGAGGCGTGCGGTTTTCACTTTCCTGATCTTTGGTCAGGTCAAAGGTCACCAAATCGGCGAAAAACATGATTTTTGGCTCACAGACATGGATTATCTCGGCAACCGCTCAGTCGATCTTAGTGAAACCTTCACCAAACGTTCGGCCGTGTGCCATAGGCGTGCGGTTTGCACTTTCGTGACCTTGGGTCCGGTCAAAGGTCACCAAATCGCCGAAAACATGATTTTTGGCTCACAGACATGGATGATCTTAGTGAAACCTTCACCAAACGATCTGCCGTGTGCCAGAGGCGTGCGGTTTTCAATTTCTTGATCTTGGATCAGGTCAAAGGTCACCAAATCGGCGAAAAACATGATTTTTGGCTCACAGACATGCATTATCTCGGCAACCGCTCAGTCGATCTTAGTGAAACCTTCACCAAACGTTCGGCCGTGTGCCATAGGCGTGCGGTTTGCACTTTCGTGACCTTGGGTCAGGTCAAAGGTCACCAAATCGCCGAAAACATGATTTTTGGCTCACAGACATGGATGATCTTAGTGAAACCTTCACCAAACGATCGGCCGTGTGCCAGAAGCGTAGCCATATGTGTTGTTGATGTGTTACAGCTTTCCACATGCATTTGACTGCCCGACACCCGTTCCACATGCAAAATCGAACTTACAGAAATAGATTATCTTAGTGAAACCTTCAGCAAACGACCAGCCGTGTGCCAGAGGAGCTCGGATTGCATTTTCGTGACCTTGGGTCA